>CAEFZY010020301.1:0-116037 GCA_903066815.1 Brachyrhaphis roseni | reverse complement strand
TTTTCAGCTATTTCAGGTTTTATACTAATTTCTGCTTCTGCTAATCTGTGCTATGTCTTTGGCTAAATTTCACTCTTTAGCAAAATATTTCTGCCATATATGACTGTAGCTTTCTTCTGCTTTTTTCCCTATTTCTTTTGCTACGTTCTGCTGTTTCTTGCATTTTCTGCAGCAATCATTCTGCCAATATGCATTCTCCCGATTGTTTCGCTAGGAACCGCAATTTTTCTAGTTTATCTCCTAACAGTTTATCTTATCACATTTGTGTTCCTTACATTACAGAATATTCTTCATTATCCATGCACTTGTGTTTTAATGTACAAGGATTTCATCTTTTCGCAAACCTACAGTCTTTGCTATCCCCTGCTACTTGGAAAGACAAAATGTTCCCCAACGCTGCTCACCTAAAAGCCTCTCACACCCACTTCCAGTAAGGTGAGAAGGGGAAAGTATAGCCAGCCGATAAGAGCTGAATGAAAAGCTGCTAGAATTCAGCGGCCGTGAACTCAGGCTAACGCCCCAACAGGGACGCACAAAGGCAGAACTGCTAAACGATGTCACGCAAACCTCACAGTCAGGTGTTTTAAGACCCAAAATAAAATGAAATCATCCTGAGAAACCAAAGCTGTGTGTAATGCACCCGTCGCCCTGCCTGCACACTGACGCCGCTAACCCAACAAAAGACAGGAGTGTGGGAACGGGCCAGAGGAGAAACATGAAAGAGACTGATGAGAGAGAAAATGATGAACCAGAGTGTCTGTGCATAAGATTGACTGCGTTTGTTTGTGAAAGAACGGCCTCCATGCGACTACTCTGTATCAGTTTTGTGAACGGATTCATAGTCCGATACATCATATGGAACATTCCATTCTGGCACAGCCCAGGGAGGCAATATGTGTACTTGTGGGTGAAACCTTATCATGAAAGGCAGTCGTACAGTGTGAAGTTTCTTTCCTTCGGAGCTGCTCACTTTCAAGCACATGCACACACATACCATCCGTATTTACTTCTTCTCCAAAGCAGAATCAAATCACACATGCTCACACACTTTGCCACGGCCAGCTGTTTGGACAACTGGGCTATTGTGTGGAGCAACAGGTAGGAGAGTGTCTCTGAGAACAGCCAGCAGAAATCTGAGGATGTGTGCACAGTGCTGGTCAGAGGTTTACATACAGTTGAGCCCAAAGTTATTCACACCCCGCCGAGACGCACATTAAAAATGATTAGCACTGAACCAACAAGCTTGTTTCTGGCAGGAAATGAGGCAGGGATCTCTCAATAGATGATACAACAAAATAACATCTTTTGGGGGAAAACAGTATATGTTTTCTATAATTTTTAATAAAATAAACAAACCCTTCTGAGTAATCAATGGAAAAACCTCTATTGACATCAAACACTTCTAATAAATGTTAATATTTCTGAGCTCATATCTTTGGTGATGAGCTATAAGTTGTAGAGGTTGGGAGATCTTCCTATCATCACCCTAATCTTCCTCCACAGATTCTTTTTCAGATTCAAATCAGTACTCTTGACTAACTTCCTTCAAAACATTGACATGACTTCCAGTACGAGGAAACACATTGGTAAAATGGACAGATTACTTTTTTCTCTTTTTCTCTTCTAGTTTATCAGGTTTTCTTTAGTCTTATTTTTTTTTAAGTATTAGAAGTATTTCCAGCTCCCTGGTGTTTCCTCCCCTTTCTATTCTCCAGTATATCTTGTTAGCCTCCCTGTGCCACCTTCTCCCCGCGCCTCAGCTAGATCCTGTGCCAACTACTCACACCTGCAATCAGTTATCTCATCCAGCTAGGCCCGTTGTTCCATTCGCTGCCTCCCAGTATTTAAGCTCCTCTGTCTCAGTCACGACTCGCTGGTCTGTCTCATCACTTTGCTCGTCACTCTGTTGTTTACCACCTGTTTGTCTATGATCCACTCAAGTCTTCAGTTTGATTGGGGTGGTTTTTGATTCTTTGCACTCCCTTGGATTGGCAACATTTGGAAGTTTTCTTCTTAATTTGTTCATATTAAGAAGACGTAAAACTCCACATTACGTCTCCAGCCTGCTGCTTTTTGGGTCCACACCTCAACCACAGTCATGACATGAATCTTGTTGACAGCTAGGTGTGCTAACAGGACAATGATCCCCCAGCAGAGATCAAAACGGGAACTAATAGATAAAGCAGCCTAAAGATAATGGCTCTGTCTTGACTCATATTGGAAATTTGTTGACTCTGTTTGAAGACCATCTGGTTAAAATGAAGTCTACCAATTCTGATAAAAACATCAGTCAAATAACCATCTAGAATTATGACAGAAGCTTTTCGATGGCTATAAGATGTGTTTTCCCCCCTGTTTGCTATAGAACGTCTAACCAAGTATTAATATGGTATGTAATGTATATTTGAGCTGCATGAATCATTTTAACCATGTCTGAAAAGCAACATAAAATAAAACCTTTTCACTACATTCATAAAAAAAAATACCTGAAGTTGTTCTTTGAAAATTAAAAGTTCAAATCCATCATAAGAAAGCCTTAAAATTAGCATAATATCAGTGCCAATATTGAGTGTCTTTAACCTGCCATAGAAAGATCTAAGAAGTTTTTAATGGGTAAATGTTAATGTCCCTGGAGAAAATAGATTTTGTATCACCTGACTTACTTTAGAGTTAATTAAAAAAGGAAATAATTGGACATATTAGCAACAGCTGCCACAGAGCAGTGAGGGCCTATGTGTATGGGTACATAAGGAAGGTCCTGTTTTCTGGTACGCTCATTTTCTCCTGCAGAGGTGACTTATGAAACTTGCAGTGAAATGAAGCATAATAAAAGCATTAGGGCTTGAGCAGGCTGGAGGAGCGAGGAGGGAGGAAAGGAGGGGTGTAGGATGAGAGGAGAGGATGGAGAGTTCACCGGTGTCACCGCACCAGGGGGCGCAGGGGTTACGCAGGGGTCGAAGGTTGAACAGCGGAAAGGGGACTGAGGAAAAACAGGGGACGGGGAGTGTTGATCCAGCCTTGGCAGAGAGTGGCTGTCACCTGTTTACACACTCAACCGAGCCGCCACATTCACAGAGGAACATTAAGTTACGCAATGTCTCATCTTAGTGGAGCAACAGAGAGTTGAAACTGGCTTTAGTCAAGTGTTGATTACTTTCAAGTTGATTAGATTTCTACTCTGCGTTCTAGGAAGCCTCCAGATGAATAAATGAATTATCATCATATCAATGTAACGTCATGAGGAACCTTTTTTAAAAAAAACCTTCATAGGCTAGCAGAAATGCAAACATAGCAAAGTACAGATCTGAACATAAATCAAAAATGGAAACCAATGCCTCATTTAAATAAGATTTATTATTAGTCTTAATGAGTACCGCAAATCTGTAATCCATGACTGCTATTTGCAGTGTAAACTTCAACAGGATGTTTGCTGTAACAAGACAAGATCCAGTTTCTAGGTACATATGAAATTATGTTCTGCAAAGAATTTTAAGTGAGCCATGTCGAACACAGCATTTGACATGGAAGACAGCTATTTATCGTTCTTACTAAAATTATTCATTCCCAAATAATAATAATAATAAAAAAATGCTCTTTTAATTTGTCTTACTCAAAACAAAACAGTTTGGTATAAAATATTTTTTTTTATCTGTAAAAATGTACTTTATACCATCGAAAGAGCTGCACAATCGTGTCCTCCTGAACAAAATGTAGGGCTAACAACACACGCTTCTGCAAAGTCAGTAAAAAGGGAATAAATACAGCTCTGGAAAAATTTCAAAACCACTTAAAATATCAGCTTCTCTGATTTTACTTTTACTTTTCATAGGTATATGTTTGAGTAAAATGAACAATGATTTTTTTATTATTATTATTTAAACTACTGACAATTTGTTTCCAAAATTCAAAGCAAAAATTTTGTATTTATTTGCAGAAAATGAGAAATGGTCAAAATAACAAAAAAGATGCAGTGCTTTCAGACTTTAAATAATGCAAAGAAAACAAATTCATATTCATCTAGAAACAACAGTACTAATGTTTCAGAAATCAATATTTGGTGGAACAACCATGAGGCTTTCAATGGGATTCAGTGAAGAAGTCTCTTAAATTTTTCCAGAGCTGTATACATATTTACCTCTTTAAAAGAATATTTTTTATCTGTCCTAATACTTGTTTTGTGTTTTTATCGAAAGGAAGCTTTAAATTCCTCATAGTCTGAAATATTTCCTGTTGCCAATGAGCACACTTTAAATATTAAGCCTTTTGGTAACACATCACGCAACAGTAATTTTGACCTGTTTTACTTCCTTTTCGTCTTGCTGCTACTCTGCATTTGGCCCGGTCAGATGGGAGCTAAAGAGGAAGGTGGGGGGGTAGACAGTGGGGAAGAATGTGGCCATTGTGCTCTCCAGGTATGTGTGTTTGTGACAAACAGAAAGAATTGGAGAGAAGGAGAGAGAAAGAGAGAGAGGGGAGATCAGATCTGGTTACAGGTGTTTCATAAACAGCACAATAGTGCTAACAGGTCCCCTTCTCTGCCTGAGCTGCATGAGTTTCTGTACGCGGTACAACTCTGGATTTCTGCCCCGGAGTTTCTGGATTTGGTTTATGGCTTTGTCGCATGCACAGCGCACTAAATCTGTGCTTCCTCATATTCAGCTTGAGATGATCATGTGGTATGATTGTATACTACGTGTCTGTTTGACTCTAATTCATGCCGTTTAAGCTGTTTCTCTTCCTTATGTTTGAGGTTTGTTAAACAATATTCTAAGTTGCGCTTCTAAAAAAACTAAAGAAATGTCACATTTTCTTCCTGTTTGAATCTGCTTCAGTCACTGGTCTCGTCTTCCTGAAACCAATAATGGCCCAAACACGATTTACCATTAAAGTCATACTGACAAAACAGCTCAAATATAGATTCAATCTTTAATGACTTTTTTTAGTTTTTTGAAAACATTTCGGACCTATTTGCACAATTCACCGTGGCTTTAATGAGGAGGGGACGCCAAAGACAGAATCGTTTGAGTAAAAAGGTGTCACAAGTCTGCCATTTTCCATGTTTCTATTTTTAGTTCTGGTCTTGCATGAGGTAGTGCAAAGAAACCACGTGTCACCACCTCATCAGGTCTGACCAGCACTTCAACAGACACACACCTTTCAGAAACCAGCAAAACATTTACAGTAAATACTCCTCAGGCTCATTCAGCCTTTGGAGAACGAAAGAATGTCAGGCTTTAAAAGCATTAATCTAGTCGTCATAATGTGGGGGAGGTAATGTCACAATGTATTTTGTGAAAACCTCAGAGGCTCTTGAGGAGCTATGGAGACAACTTTTGAAATAGAAAAATACATTTCAAATAAGCTGCCTCATAAAACAGCAAAGAGATGTAACACACAAACTCAGTAAAAAAAAAAGTTATTGTTTAAAACGTGATTCATGAATCATCATCTTTGAAAATTGTCGTAAAGAAAACAATCTCAGTTTATAAGCATTGATTGAGTCATTCTTGAATATTAATCAACCTGCATCTGAAGTATGAAACATACCTACACCTACATGTAGAATCTTTTATGCTAATATTGTCCAATTTCAGTCCAGGTAGGGAGGCATCTACACAAAAACTACAAGATGGTATCTCTAATTTACTGGTCCCCTTCCTAGGTTTTATTCTGTGAGCCAAGGTTGACTGTCTCTATTATGTTCCACGAATTTTGTCCTACAAACTCATGTAAGGCAAGGACTTTAGCATCCATTGTGTTTACATGTATTAGTCCTCCCTACCCTCACTTTATGTATTGTAATGAAAGCTGGTAAATGAAGTAATTCTGTGCTTAACCAGTCTCTCCCTGTTTTTATTTTTTAGAAATTAATAGGAATATTACTGCCTCTAACTTTGTTACTCATTTTGCCTCATCATCTATGGAAAGGGATCTTCTGTGTTTAGCTCTATTCTAGATGCATCTCTGACGTTGTTATCACTGCCATCATCTTTGTGAACGCTCTTTGATTTTATTTTACATGGAGGGAATTCCATTCAGTGCTTCTGTGTTCAGAAATGTCTCTTTCCCAGACAGAGACGTGTGTATAGTCGTTATTTCCCTTAACTGGGTTCGTCTCTTTGTATTTCTTTCACATAGAAAGTACCCATGGCCAAGTGCTTCAGTATTTAGCTGGAACTCTTTTCTGGATGGAGCCAGTGGTGGAACGAAAGCTGCTATTACTTTTACATTTTCTCTTAGTTCTTCTTAACTATAACTGTGGCTCTATTTTCTTGTTTTTAACTGTCTCTCCTAAGCAGAGCCATTGACAGAACCATGAATTGGACTGTGTGGAGCTGCATCTGAATCTGAATACATTTCTGGATTGTATTGGAAATTACTTGACTGATTTTAATTAAATCTTCTATCACTACTGTGTTGTGCAAATTCTTTTACAGAACTTGTGATGTATTACTTTGAGTTTCACTACCAGTTTTTTTTTTGTTTCAGTCTCAGTTTTGCTTTGTGTCTTACAAGTTGTGTAATCTTCAGTTGGATTGAAAACTGCATCAGAATTTAAATTACATGGGTAAAACATACCACGGTGTTAAAGATATTATTTAAGAAGCCGACAGATTTTGTCAAAGGTGCGTCTCCTTCAAATCTAAATTCAAAGTATACATCATCATACGGAGAAGCACAGGACATCTGTTCTTGAAAATATCAGCTGGATATGAGCCGTGCTAAACAGACACACTGCAGGCTCAGTGTATGCGCACACATACACACACACGCAACTAAATCTCGTTTGTACAACAACAGGACACCCAAGGCTGACTGGCACCCTGCTCGACCAGTTTTTCCAAATACACACACACACATAAAATGGCAAGACAAGACATTAGTTAAAAACACACAACCCCACACACACACAAATAAACATCCAGACCTCGTCCTGTAACCTTGCCGTGAAGGTTACAGCAGTCAGCTGGGTCAGTGTGATCACTTGACCAGCTGAAAAAATGTCCTTCCAGATACCCACTGTGTGTGTGTAGTGTGTGTGTATAGTATGAGCCATCCAGGTGAGAAAACACACAATGTCCTCACAGCGTATCTGTTAGAGATCAAGAATGAAAAACGAAGGAGAAGAAGTGCAGAGAACTCATGTGATGAGTTTCCAGCCAACCTGTGGGATGATGGGACGTGTAGTCGCTGCGTCGCTGTCGGTTCTTCTTCCACCACACAAAAAGAAACGATCCAACTTGTCACTTTCTCATCTTCTCATTCTTTCTCTTCACCTCCTCTGCGCTGTCCGTCAGGTTCGCCGCTCGCCTCGTGCTGGTTGTCAAGCAAACTCCTGTCTTCAGTGACAGGGCCCCCACAAAAAGCACAATGAGAACAAATCTCAGGCGACCAACTCCAAACACTCACACAGCCAGAGAGGACAAGTCAGAGTTTCTCTTCTCCTTTTGGTGTTTTTTCAGATCCTGACTCAGATCCTCTCTGTTTGTCCTCTCCTCTGCTCCAGTCACGACAACACGTGTAGACGCAACAGCGGGAGACAGGAGAACAGAGGGGGAGCCCGCAAGGTCTTAAAGTGGAGGAGAGAGCAGGAGGTGACGGTGAAGAAGGAGAGAACAGACGGAGGGAGGGAGGGAGGGATGGATAGGGGGAGGAAGGGCAGTGGTAATTAGTGAGTCTGTACCTGACTCTCACTGACATAAGCCCCGCATTCCTCAGAGCTTGGAAGGGGGGAGAGACTAAAGGGAGGTAGAAGAAATGAAAAAGTTCAGCGCACACACACGCAGACACACTAATCATTCCGGTGAATACCTTCTTGATCCTATGAGACACCAGAATCTATCTTCCTTTACAGCAAACCATGACCGATGCAGCGCTCCAGTCAGGGCTGCATGACGCTAAACTCAGCCTTGATGCTTCTGGATCCAAAACTCTTTGAGGTGTTCAGTTCTCCCTTTCCTCTGCTTTCGTTTCACTAGAAATCTTCCTGCCGTTTGACTTGTGCCTCTGCTGCCGTGTGTAAGGTGTACACACTACCTGCCCCTGAAACTCACCAAACCAGAATCAGAACTGCCCAAACTCCCGGCACACCTCCTCCCTTCTATCATTCCGGATGGGAAATGCTATCCTCTCGTGCCCCTGTTAAACCTGCCTGAATGCGTGCGTGTGTGTGCGCGCGCGTGTCCTAACAGCCAGAGCAGCATTCCTCCAGAGGGGTTTCCTTCACACCTCATCCCAAACCTTCGCCACATCATTGCTCTCATCCACCACCTGCTTATTACCACTGATCACCCTCTGCTGCCTCGTAAGGTCATGATGACTCGCCGTCTTTGGGGCGACTGTCTTCGCTCTTTGACGTCAGCAGAGTGGATCCCACCATAATGACAACTTTATGTAATAACAGCTCCTCTCAGACACCCAATCCCGTTCACTGTGTTTTACTGTCAGCGTGAAGATGACTTGCAGGGAAATATGAAGCTCAATATGTCTAACATCAACACATTCCAGCCTGCTGCTTCCTTCTCAGCTGAACTGAAAGTAAAACAGTGACACAGCCGGAGCTTCTCGTAGTCCTTGTTCACATTGCAGCCTCTTTTTATTCCTTTTCTTTCCCTGAAGACACTTGTTTGATCATGTAGCTCTGTTTCAACACTCCTGAAAAGAGCAGCCTTCATCTCTCATTCAACATTGTGTAACAGTGCGTCTCCCCAATGTGTGCGTCTGCCTACCTGGATTACTTAGAGAGCCGGGCGAGGGTGGGACCAGGTGCTTCCTTCTTCCTGATCTGAGGTGCTCTGTGACTTTTTGACGCCTCTGTGGCAGGCTGTTGTCATGGAGACCACGGAGGCAGCGAGAACGATGAGCTGAACGGTTACAGCCGCGGCGAGCCAGCCAGCCACCAGAGTGAGGACAGAAGAGAGAAGTGAGGAAGCTGGATCCCTGTTTAGAGTAACAATACACACACACATGCATACATTCAGATAAAGTACCCCCCCCGCGCACACACACACACACATATGCACTTACTCACACAGTAGGGAACTTGCAAGTGTGTGTGTGTGCATAGGAAACTGAGATTGAGTCAGAAGTGCTCACACAGAGAAATATCGTTTCAACACAGCGCCTGAACTCTGGTAGGGAGGAGGCTGGGCCGTTGGATTAGTTGCTCAATGCGTTGACTTTAATGCTTACTTAACAGATCTTACAAGCCCTAAATTAAAAGACAGATAAAGGAAAAATGCACACACAATATTAAGCATGCAACACTGCAGGTACAGGGCCTTGCAAAAGTATTTTTAAGCCCTGAAACTTTTTCACAATCACATAGCAATCCGCAATCACCGTACACTTCATTGAGATGTTTTGTGATAGGCGACGTAAAGTAGAGCATACGTGTGAAGTGAAAGGAAAAACTGTGGTGTTCATTTATAGTCACTGTAGCTCAATTTAATGTACATTTGATGGACAGCATCTGTGAATAGATCACCTGGATTTTGGTCTGGACTGGTTCATTCTAACACAGCCCCACAGCATGATGCTGCCCCCACTGTGTTTTACTGTGGGTGAGTTTAAGGTGATGTGCTACACTTTTACATACTTTAGCAAAGCTCTGTATGTGTGGATTTAGAGGAGAGGTTTGTTCCATGTTTATTTTTGTGCACAAACTATATACCGTAATTTCCAGGCTATAGAGCGCACCTGATTATAAGCCGCACACAGTACATTTCTAAAGAAAAAACATTTTGTACATACATAAGCCGCACCTGTACACAGAAAGAGTTTTCAGAGTTTTAATAATATACCTTAGCTTTTCTTTCCAAACAGTGCCTGTGACGCAGCAGCAATAAGGTAGTAACACAGCTCTAACAGGGCTGGTTAAAAAAACATACCGGTAAAAGTCACTGAGAGTCGTCTTCATCTTCCTCCTGTGCACTGAGACGTGTTAAGTTACATTAAACTTGCGTCTTCCTCTACACATATTTCCACCTGTCTCACTCTTACCTTTTCTGCTCGAGCGCCCCCTGGTGGCCGTTAGAAAAATGCATAAATAAGCCGCATCGTTGTATAAGCCACAGGGTTGAAAGCGTGTGACAAAAGCCGCGGCTTATAGTCCGGAAATTACGGTAACTGAATTTGATGGAGATCATCTTTGAAAATTAGTTCTCAGCCTAGCCACAGATTCTTAATCAGATTTAATACTGGACTTTGACTGGGCCATTCTGACACATGAACATCCTCTGATCTAGACTGTTCCATTTTCGCTGAATATTTGCGGTTACTGTCCTGAAGGTGAACCTCCACCCCGCTCTTGCTTATTTACCAACCTGTGAACGTTTTCAATCTCGATCATTTTCCAAATCTCTGCTGAAGACAAGTATCCCCACAGCATGATGCTGTCACCAAGCTGCATGCAAGTCTGAAGGTTGTGTTGAGTATCTTCTTCCACTGTCGTCATGTTTGCTGTGTCTCCTACATGGGCGTGACAAACTGCAAAAGCAAATACCAGTGGCTTTCTTTCAATAAAGCTATTTTACAAAACACGTGACTGTGAGATTAAGATGTCTTTTTTTAACTCTCCATCTATTTTGTGAAAGCACCAAAGAGGTATTAGGGAAAGGTAGAAGCCAACCTGCTTCTATTATGCCCTAAGAGAGTCAGCATGTAGTAATGACGTATGGTTTGTTCAACCCATAGACATGAATACGGTTCAACCAGCAGGTCCAGCAAACAAGACATCATGTGTGACATGGTAACAGGTATTACGTGACCTTAGGCGTGACCTTTACATACGTCACGCCTGGGCAGTGCGGAGAAGACGCTGCGGAAACAGTGTCTGATGGGGAAATGCGAATCGACGTAACACTTGTTACTGTTTTGAAAAAGAACCATAATGAGACCTCAAAGCAGATTGTATGCACAGGACTGTGCTGTTCAACATCCGAAATCTTAGAAGCTGCAAGGTTTACTTTTTTTTTTTTTGTTTGTTTAAAAAAAATAAAACTCAAAGCTTTGCAGGATATCACTAACCTGGCAATTGTTTTTTTACGCAATTCCACTTGATGCTAATCTCGCTTCCTCTCATTCCTCTAGTAGAGTTCCAACTCAACCGGCGTTCAAACAGCGAACAGAGAAGTTGTGAACGATGACGTCAATTTTCTGCACTGACTTATAATTGTAGTCTGCTTGTAGTTTTAGCAATGACAGCGTGTTGGTCATTGCTAACACGCAATATTGCTAATTAATAGTATTAGAAATATTATTAATGCTAATATTGAATTAGCATTAACAGCCGCCTAAAAAGGATCGGAAGTTTCATAGCGTTGACCTTTACATACGTCACGGACAAACATTAGCAATTGGGTAAAATTTAAAACTTCAACTAAGTCCAAACCTACAACAACCAGAAGCCAAGCATTGAGCAAGGGGCTGGATTTTTACCTGTCTATGATAGTCCTCTTGTGATTTCATTTGGAGGATTTAATCTTTATAGATTAGCACAAAGGTTTTACGAAAAAGACTTTAGGCAACATAAAATTACAAAGTCAATTTATCAAAGCTACTGGAGATGGAAACGTATAAGTTGGTGAACCAAATAAACAGATTACAATCAGAAGACTGGCCTCTGATATGGGCCAGGGATACAAAATCTCTACACTGTGTTCCCTTTGGTCATATTTCTTAGAGAAATATGTGTGCACCCGGTTAATTATGTGTTTGTACCAAATATAGATTCAAAGACCATTTAAAATGGCCTTTGGTGAGTCTGGTTTTTATATCAGTTATCACACCATGTTCACGACTTTTGAACGACGTTCTTGTGTCCAATTAGGCAATTAGTCAACAAGACCCTTTGCACCTGCTTCTGTGATTGGGTCTAAACGAAACCAGGTTTCATTTTGAAGTTTCCTTTTAGTAAAAGCTCTTGAGCCATACATAAGGGCTCAAGCATATCACTTCTGCATTCGCTCTTTTCTCACAAGGAGTAAACAAAGTAAACTTCCCTCACAATAGGCAGCTCAAACTCTGCCCTCTTTGCTGCACAATAGAGCGATGTGAGACACAGAGAGCCCAGATTCCCAGTAAAACACTCAACCGATACTCTTATGATTCAAAACAATGGCCCACAAAGGGATGGGGGAGTGTGGCTATTCACCTGCAACAAGTGGATCCAATCAAGGTCCAGATTCAGGAAAACTTAGAACAGAGGAAAACTTGGATCAAGTTCCAGCTGTGTGTGGTAGTGAACTGGATCCATGAACTCAGATCATACAGATCAATATGTGTTGAGTCTAAAATATCTTTTATACACTAACTTTACTTGCCATTAAAAAAATATATATATTTAAATAAAATCATTTCTAAAATTAAGGAGCTGCATGCTAAATTTAATCCATCTCATCATATCAGAATTTTATTAAAAATTAAATGGAAATAAAAAAATAAAATAAAAAAACTGGGACCAGCTGCCCTGGACTGATTAGCTTACAGAGGATAACAAAAAACTTTCAGTGTTTACTTTTTTTGGTTTGTAATAAAAACAAACTAGATGTTAGGCTGAGGAGAGAAACACTGTTATAATGCTTCAGGAATTTTACAAGAGACTTGGCTGAACGATCGCCTTATAGCAAAAAATAATAATAATAAAACTTTGATAACAAACAAATCATGAAGAGTTTGTAGGGTTCTAGAAGTTGTTTTGCATGTACATGCACAAATACAAGCTTCATAAAAGAAAAATAGGAATAATCAAAGATTTGTGTGTTATTGTCATTACTGCAAAAAGCATGTGTGGATCAGTCTTGTTTAGGCTGTGATTAGACTTAGACTGAAACTTGTGTTTCAGCTTCAGGCATGACAGTCTGAGTGATGGAAAAATAAAAGGTGCAAGGAGAAGGTTTTACCCTGATCCTGCAGCACCTTGACCTAGACCACATCCAATAACTCTAGAAAGAAGCCAAAACAAGATGGGCAAGGAAATTGAACTCCTGCACACACTTGCACGTAAACTTGGTAAATACCACTAAAATAATAGGCGAATCATTGTCAACATGCCGTTTTTCAGGAACAGAGAACTTCTTCTTTTTTTTGTTGGAAGTGATACATTTTGTTTTACATTTGAAATCATTATTTCCTGTCAGAAATCAACTTTATGGTTGAATGGAAATACATTTCCATTTAAATCTGTCAGAGATATGAATAATTCTGTGCTTCCCGATATATCTACCAAGCACAAATCTAATGAGAAAACTTTTGACATGTTACTGAAACTGGCTGAATATTATTCAGAATTATTTCTGTTCTGCTATGTCACCTTTAATAAATAGTTATTCAGAAACTGGTTTGTAGTCTTCAAAAAAAAAAAGCTTCTTTCCACGCCAAGTTGTTATTTTAAGAATTTCTTCTTAATAACTAATCTGGCTAAATAAAGGTTAAATAAAATAAAATAGTTTTATTCCATTTGTATTCCCTATTTGCAGACTCCTTCATCTCCTTATTTGCTTATATATAAAAAAAAGCAAAACAAAAAAAGTAAAGGCAGCATCAAACTTCATGTCTGAAATGTCAGTTATGAATGTAACATTCAAACAAAATTAAAGAAATGAGTGCTAGACTAATATTGCACTTTACCAAGCAGCACTGATGCAACTGGAGGTCAAATGCATCGCAATGCAAATATTGTGACTGAGTAACATTCAAGTGAAAGGTTGTTTGAAGTAACCAAGCAGATAAATTGGTTTAAGGAGCAAAACAAGGGGGGGGGGGGGAGAAACTCTCAGGCACCGCACTGCCTCCTGTTAAAGATTAAACCTTTTATTGAAAAAAATTCCAGGTCAGCTTATGGCCGCACAAACCCGTCGTCTCCAACAGGGCTGATTATTGAAGCTAACGCACACACGAACACGCACACACACACAAACACAGCCCGTCCAGAGCAACTGGAGGCCTGTTGTGAGGCGACACTGATGACGCGTGTTGGATGGGATAATCTCTCCAGCTGTACTCTCACCCACAGAGAAGTGAGGCTCATTTGGCCCGAAGACCTCACTCTGATTTTTCCCAAGCACACTGATAAATCTCCCCCATGCTCGCTGGCTAGTTCCACTTTCCAGAGAGAGCAACTGAAGAAAAGAAAAAAGGATTTAAGTTCATCAAATGTCATTCTGGCTCAGGAAATAAAATAGTTTTTGCTGTATTGGGAAAAAAATAAGCATTTTATTTAGTAGAACACTTGAAATGTAATGTGAGAATCACTCATTTATTTTTAATTTAAATTTTTATCCCATTTGAATGCGGCCAGTGAGAGGATTTATTAGTCACATTTTATAGCATTGCTGCTGTTCGGAGATAAATGTCTCCCTCTGTCGGTGAAGTGTCGATATTACAGTAACTCACATTTTTACTTCAAACAGAGAAAAAATATGAGAAACTAAGAAAAGAGCGTTGAAATGTTGTAATATTAAGCCATCTGTCCTATAATGCTGTACATTATGAATAGAAAATAAATAACTAGATATATGAATAAAATAATAAATAGGACAAATAAAGAATTTTTAAAAATAAACAGATATTCAGATATTTATGTTGCTGCTCAGGCTTCTTGCTTTCCTGATGATCATAAGAGCTGTTTAAATTTAAAAAGGTGGATTGGACAAGAAAAAAGCAACAAGGTCACTGCAAAATTTGCAAAAAAATAATATGAAGTATTATTCATTGTAGTGAAAAATATCAGCAAGTTCCCTCAGATGTACAGTCTCTGTATCCTTTTTCTTTCTTTTAAATCATTTTGCAGCTATTGGAATACATTTTTCTAACATGAAATTCTTCCTTATTCACTTAATAAACATACAAGGTTGGAATTCTAAATTAAAGATTTTCCAGCTTTGAAAATTTGAAAAGAATTTAAGGCATTTCTTCACCAATAAATAAATGTGAAAGGCGCTTTAAATAGTTGTGATCATTTGATGCTGGTCACAAGCTTCCTAACGTTTGCAGTGCTTGATGCTGCACACAGGGAGGCAGTAACATGTAGGTGTCGGTGTCTGCTGCTTGGTGTCGTTTTATGATGTAAAGCTGTAATTATCTTCACAACACTATTCAGTTCACTAAGTGAGACATTATGTTGAATAATTGCACTCAGACTATTGTTTGATGTTTTTACATTTGCATCTAATGAAAGCATGATATTTAAGACTAGATGAGACTAATGAGACTTATAGCCAGAACATATAATTTAATCAATATGACTGTATGTCCAAGAATTACACCATTTATATTATTTCAACAAGAGCAGAGAAGATATATTTTTATTATATTTTTGCATTACGGTGATTCTATGAAGGATTATCAGAGTATCTATTTTACTAGTTATTCAGTCCACTTTAAACTCTCAAAAATGAGAAGATTTGTAAAATTGGTTTAGTAAAAGTAACATTTTACTAAATTTGTATAATTAGTAAAATTTTGAAAGGGAAAATTCCAGAACTTTAGCATGTTGAAAGAGAAAATTAGTAAAAATAAAATAAAATAAAATAAAATAAAATAGAAAATTAATAGTAAAATGGGTTTGCTGCGTTGGTAACAAATGTAAGTGGATATGATTCATATTTAATGACATTTTTAAAGTCTCTTTAAGTTTGCTCTAATGGGTTAACTGGTGTTTTACAAGCATTAAAGTCAAAGCTTTTATCCTTTTTGGTTTATTTTCCCACATATAAATTCTCCTTTCAGTCACCTTGGTTTGCATTTTGAACAACAGTGACTTATTTAAATGCTTAAATGTAATTATTTACAATATATTTCCATCTCTTTTTTGTTCTCTCTTGTCAAACCCCATGTTTAGGGAAGTGCCTGCTAAAGGTCAGCATGGATTTTCTCTGCTCATTTAACCCAAGACGATCATTCACCAATCAGATCCAGTCAGACAGGGTTATGCAGCCCATAAATATCTGTGACCTGCTTCTGATCTGTGCATTGGAATCAGCTGCAGGCGAACAAGCAGCCAGGTGAAGCTCAAGGGGAAAAAATGTTTTTTGTATTGAACTACAGCATTAGATGTAAAAACAAATAACTGCAAAGTAAAGGGATTTTCACCCATATTCTCACTAAAATATAAAACATAAAATTGAATATTTTAAGTAACTTCAGAAATATGGGTGACTTTAAAAGTTGAAAAGTAAAAATGGTGTTGACTCTTTGGAGAAGGAGTTTGAATGGCGCATTTCTTATGAACTAAGGACTGCCTTCGTTTTTTATTACAGTCCTTTCTCCTCAGTTTGAGTTTCTTGATATGTGTTGTATTCAAACTGTACAACAATATGACTTATTTATTTGCCACCATGAAGAATATTATTTTTCTTCTTTAGCCAGCTGACCAAGCAATTATTTTTTTGTAATTCCAAAAGCATAATGTGTTCCACCTTGGGGAAGAAAACAGTGGTTCAAATGCACTCCGGTCACATTTTCTCCAGTGCAGATCATGTCGTGCATTTTCCTGCACATCCTTCACAGTGGGGCCACCCTCCTTCATTATCATATTGTTGCCATGGCGTTTCAAACTCAAGGCAGGAAGCAGAGGTTTTCTGGGTTCTTGTTTAAGCTGCATTTCTTCGTGTTGTTTCCACCGACCGTCTTCAGAGTGACAACGGTAAGACTTGCAATGCTAAATTAAACGACTCATTACACTCTGTCCAGATTACTACTCTCATCTTTTTTCACAAGCTTCACTTTTTGAAATGACTTTGAGTTTCGGCCTGTTGAGCACAAAGTAAACTCTTTGACACTCATTAAATCACTGCGGCCTGACATTTGCTGATTTATTCCACAGGCACTATCCTGGACTTTTAGTGCACGTCATGGATCTTTGGTCAGCTCTAGCTTATGTTTTCAAAGGGAAGAACTGTAATAAAAGAGGATTATGCTCTGTCTTTTTTTTTTTGCCTCTACTGGCTCTGTTTAATTAAAGGCTAGTGGACCTTGCATGTCTCTATGTAAAAAGAAAATCTGTTTGGAATTTGGATGCAGAGATGTACGCCCTGTTTGCATGTGTGAATCTGAATGCAGACTGAGAGTAAACCTGGTTTAATGTTTGAATGAGGTGAAAGCCAGTGGAGGTCTGCAAACAGTTTAGTTTAGTGGGCGAGTTAGAGACGAGCCTTTGTTCAGGATTGGACTGCAGCTCTTTATTTATTTTATCTGCTTATCTGTATCATGAGGAGCCCACTTACACACATTACAGTGTCTTTCAAAGGTATTAAAACCTTTCAACACTTTATAATGATCCAGCCAAACACTTTGTGCAACTTAAACCTATCAAGACATGGTTGTCCACCTAGACTGAGAGAGAGTTAAAAAGAGAAGCAACCTAAAGACACATGGTAACTTTGAATCCAGCAGGACAATGACAGTAAAATTCTGCCTGATGAAAACATTTGTATTGAACCAGGTCTTTGTGTTTTGAATGGTCAGATTCAGTAACAGACCACAAAGACAAAAGGCCAACTGAAAATCTGTTACAAAACGTTGAAATTGCAGGTCACAGACGCTCTCCATCCAATAAAACTGAGGCTGAGCCATTTTGCAAGGAAGAATAAGCAACAGTTTCTCTAAATATGCATAAAGAAACATTTAAAAAATTGACTTTCCGGTTCAGCTTTGCCATACTTTGCGTTGATCTGTGAAATGAAATCCCATTAAAGTTAATTTAAGTTTGTATTAGAGAGGTCAAACTATATGATGATTTTTGCACAGCCTCTGAGGCAGAACCGTCTCACACTGACACAGATCCGTACGGTGGATCAGATGTCTGCCCTGTCGGATCCTCTGGAACTTAGTTACCTTTGCAGCTCTGCTGTTTGCTTTCATTTAGATGCTTGACCAATGCCAGCAGCAGGCTGAAGGAGGGAAAACATAAAAACTTTGAGCTGCTCTCAGCAGTTCCTGACCTGTGTTTTTCTGAGCTGATCTTTGTGTGTAACGTGAGCAGCCGACGCTGGCACGCTGTTCCTCCTGTGTTACAGTACAGATGGCTCCAGACAGGATGTAAATATGAGCTCTGAGAAAGAGAAGGCGGTTATCATCTCTCCTCAAGAGCGAGGCCATCAGGATAACAAGCAGCCGCTCTCCTCTCTGCTTCCTCTGCCTCATGTTCACTCGGTGTCTCCTGGCTCAGGTGAGATTTAATCTCATAGTTAAAATAACGAATGAAATGTTTTGTAGTGTGCAGCAAAGTTATTAATCTGGAAAACAAGTCGGTTTTTCTCAAATCATTCATATGAAGAAAAGGCAGAAGTTAAACGTTGAACTAAAGCTTTTGTTGTTAACTGAAAGAGGCGGATATGTGTGCAGCCTCAGGTTGCAGTCAGCTAGCCGATCTGTGAGCATCAAATGAAGGATAAACAAAGCAAACTGAAACTTTATCCTAAAGTTTGACTTTCAGCCATTTTAGTGTGCACCTTTGTGGCACTGGACAATTAAACAAACAAGACTGTGTAATGTACACCGGGCCCTCCACCCTGAGCTGGCCCATATGTTGGCAACCAAAATATTTTTGTTGGGATTTTGTGAAATAAACAATTTGCAACTATGCCACTATATTTGTGTTGGTCTGTCAAACATGAAATCAATTAAGATCTATTTTTTTAAGCATTTAGTTACTTTTAACAAAAGTGAAAAAACTTTTTTTAACTGAGGAAAGTTAATTCTTCCATCCCTCCATCCTCTGACTGAAATAACTTCAGTGAAATGTTTCATTCAGTTTCAGGTGTGAAATGTTTGAGGGGCTTCTTGATGTACAGCCTGTGTCAAGTCCCATCACACATCAGCTCAAAGAGTTTCAGTTCAGGACTTTGACTAGATCGAGGACTTTCTTACTCTTAGTTGTCAGCTTTGGATCATATTCATAATGCAGAATTCATGTGGGATTCTGTGATGTGAGCTTCACAACTATGAGGTTATTTTCCCAGAACACTGCATTTGGTTTGTTCAAAACATGTCTTCTGTTCTGTTCTCAAAATAATTAAATTCTTGACACAGAGCAATATTTTATAGGCATTGGTCTTTGCCTATTTTCTCTATAAAGCAAAGATTTGATCTTTCTACCCCTTAGATGAAAGTTATACTTGTGCTGTCTCTTTCTATTTTTACATGATTGTACTGTGATGTAAACATGTGTAGGTCTCCTTAACACATTTTAAGATTTTTGGAGACTTCTTTCAGGGTTTTGTTACCTGCTTTCAAGGTGAAGCTGCTCGAATGACCTGCTCTACTGTGTAAGACTCAAAGAGGACAAACCTCCTTCAAAATGCTGAGTAGTGATGTAAAAACGTGCACAGTAAATGACGGCGTGTTATTTTACCCACTTCAGGCAGGTAAAATTACAACTTATCCCAACTAATCCCAGTCAATCTGGCATTGTTCTAATTTATTTCTCACCAGATATGCTGCTTTTAGTTTTAGAATAAACTTTAATTTTATCATGTTTTACTTAAAATTTTCAGTATTGTTGAAATTCATATTAAATACTGAAGTGTCAAATAATTTTAAAAACCAATCTGGAGAATGACACTTAATTTCACCTGACTGCACACTGAAGTTTGTGATTGCAGTGTGATTACATTTCCACTTTCACCTGATGCATCAAAGTGTTTTCGTTTTTCTCCACTGGTCCGGTTGAACATTTCCGCACATTCCCATCCCACCATTTCACAGCTGTCGTCTTCCTTGTCCCTTCTTCCTCAGTCTGCCCTCCATCAGATCAGGTCTTTCTCCAGGCAGCAGCCATCTTTCAGCAGCTTCGCAGAGAGAAGCCGGAGCCTCATCAGCTTCTGCAGTATGAAAACAGAACCGAGGCGCTACCACTCAACAGCGACGACAAGGCCACACAAAAACAAGCCTACCAGCTCGCTTTCAACACCCTCAAATGTAAGACTTGTTTTCTGAAGTGAGAAATCCAAGGTAATATTAGAACCAGGGTTTCTAGATGAAGCATTGAAGGCTACAGAATAACATGGTAGTTAAATTAATTTTACCTGCTCCCAAGCAGTCTGTGCTGGCGGCTTTATCTCCATAATGAAAAGCTTTGGCTGCAGTGCACGTCAGCTCCAATATTTGCTTGGTGAATACTAACTTCAACATGCAATCTGTAGATTAAATGGCATATAGTCGTTCATTTGACTTCTCCATGTGAGAGCAAATCATTTGAGCTGAAGGTGCAGCAGATGTCTGGGTGGGAGGTGATAAGAGGTGCAGTTGGCATGAATATAAATCTGCTTCATGAGTGCTTATGAGCACTTATACGAGGTGGGTTGATCGGACAGAAAACGTAACTGTATAATAGATTCTGTTGAAGTTGGTCACACGGGAAAATATGGAAAAGTAACAAAATGAAAACCTTTGTGTTTGTCCTGATGGACACAAGTTGTGATTTTTATTTTTATTTTTTAAATCACCCCAAACAAGCTTGATGAGAATAAATTTCAGTTGGACATTTGATTTTTGCGTCCTACCTGATTTTTGCAGGGTAAAACAGGATGTCGTGTTAATCCTAAACATTAAATTGTGATGTAGGTCTTGCACCAACAGTGCCTGGAGTATCTAATAATCGAACTAAAACACTGAACTCATGAAGCTTTTGCACTTACTATCTGCCCAGCATCTGATTCACAAAGCAAATACCGAGAATTAAATAAAGCCACAGATGATGCCATCATCTTCAGCAAGTTGATGTTGCAGAGCAGCGACAAAATCAACAGAAACAAAGGTCGAAATGTTTCAGGTTGTACCGTTTCTTCACACAGCGTTATATGTAAAATCAAAAATTGCATTTCTTCTTCTTTTTTTTTTACCATCTTTGCATTCTGTTATTGTCACATAAAAACAGCATTTCTTGTTACACACAGAGTGGTGATCACTGGTTGCCGTTCTGTCAACTTCTGTGACAGTAAGCATGACTTCATTACAATTGCACAGGGCAAGACTTTTAATTGGAAAGGTTTCATGGGTTTAGTATTCAGCGTAAGATAATTCAGTACAAGTTTTTTTTCCCCTCAGTGCCCTGATCCTGGTTTGAGCAGAACTTATGTTGTAGTTGTTTTACCATGAGTTCATGTTAGCTGCTAGTTCTAAAAACAAGGTGAGTAATGTTGTTTTAAGTTTACTCTCTATGTGTCACCTGATGTTTTCCCCTCCTAGACCAAGATTTACTGGAAGCCGTGATTTCTGACAGCTTCTTCCACAAATCTCAGAACATCGTGAGTCTCATCTGGTTCAACTTTTCAGTGTCCACAAACCCAAATCTGATTAAAAACACTGACTGACTGTGCATGTGTAGGTTTTCTGTCGTCAGATGAGGAAATCCTGCTGAGACCGGCAGGGATGCAGCTAAAAGCCCATTTGTATTCAGATCTTATGCAGTCTGGCTGGTTATGGCTGACGAGGGATGCATGCGAGAGAGAGGATGACACACTCCGCAATTTGTAGACTGTAAATTACATCATAAAACAATGTGCAATGACACATACACTGATAAAGTGAAGCAGCCCACTTGTGTGTAGGCATGTTTGTGTGTATGCCTGAATAGTAACTTTATTGAAGGATGGGGGACATGCAGTGAAATAGGCTGAGGTGTCGTTAGTCTGAAAGTGAGACCGTAAAGGCACCACAAATCCCTTTATTATTCAGCACACAGCATCTATATTCCAACCTCTAGACCCACATGCATTCATTTTCTCTCCAGGTTAGGTGTAACCCAGTTTTTTTTTTTTGTTTTGTTTTGTTTATTTCACTGGAGCAGATTTATCTTCCTCAAATGGAGGCCTGGCCAGACAGCAGAAGCCCAGAGGTGCAAGGAGTTACATTTCTGTTCCCACGACATTCAATATGTCTCCTAGAAAGACAGAAAAAAATTTGACAAATACAAAAAAATGTTACATGAGCCAAAAAGAATTGTCTAAGTCATTTAGAAAAATTAGGAAAATGGTTTATAAAGGCAGTTTTGCAGAAACAAAAATTTAACAAAATACTACTGACAATCACCAAGTTCATATTTTATTTTGATTTTGTAACCCATTAAGAGATTTTTTTTTACCCTTTTTTATTCCTCCTGCTATGGAGAGAGGAGCCCCTGTAGGGAAGGCTTTTATAATATTTGCAAAAAAAATCTAAATTGTTGCTTCAGAAATTCTTATTCTGTTACCAGTAACTAACAATTATGTGTTTTACAGTACAGCGAGTTGCTGCCATTGGCAATGGTGATGCTGTATGACTTCCAGGACAGGAGGTTTTTGCTTCGTCGGCGTCCAGCTGAAAGAGAGCAGGAGGTTGTCGCTGAAGTCAGAGACCTGGAGAAATGCCTTCAGAGGTGTTTGTTTAGAAGTGTCATATGAACATGTAAAATCAGTATGCTCATAATCGTAACGTTGGCGTGATTGTGTTGGTGTTTATTTCTTCCAGATGGAAGATCAAACTCGCTGCATCTCTGGCTCGCTTCAGGGTGAAACACAGCCTGCGGAGCGTCTCCCGTTTTCTGTCCGATTCCCTCAGAACCAAAGAGCACAGGGCCAAATCCTTACCGTTCTACGCATGGGTCAACACTTTAAACTCCAGGTACAGATTTCTGCTTTTGCCTTTTCGTCTATGGCTTACGTGTGCAGATATGACGTGAAAAGAATAGTTATTGGGAAATTTCTACAACCCACAGAAGTTGAAAGTCCAAGTAATGTAAAAGTTTACCTTTTTTTTTTAACCTCATCCAGTGAACAAAGGTTTTTCTCAATGTTTGAGAACTCATGATGATTTAAATGTAAATAAGGCAGAAAGGATGAAGATGTGTAGAAAGTCAGTAACAAAATTTTACATAAAAAAGTACAAAAAATTCAAACTTTTAATCCATTTATTCAGTAAGGAAAATGCTAAGAAATCACTGTTCAATAAAATATCTGATGACATTGTTTCACCTGCTGCTAATAGTGGCATTTTTACCAGTAGTTATTAATTATTAATAGGAAACTATTAATAACTTAAAAAGTTTTCCTTTTTAAAATTTCACTAGGTGGAGCATAGAGAGAGTCAAAACTGATCGTCCTCCTTTGAGTAATCTCATCTAAAGTCGCTGTTGTTTCACACTGGAGCACAGCTGTTTGTTGCAGAAAAGCTCAATGGTCTGGCTCAATTTAAAACTTTATTTTTTTCTCCTCTTTACTGCAGGCTTGATGAAATGTGCGAAATCTTACGAAGTGCCAACCTAAGTGAAGTGAAGAACATGGCTGACCTCACAGGTTCAACATTTTCCAAGGACCCTCTCTGTCCAGATACGCTCATTTTCTCCCGCAGCCTCTGTAAAGCCCTTCAGAGCAGCGCCCTCACCACCACACATGTGCTAAACATCCAGGTAGAAATGTCTGCACCGCTAAACATGTTAAAACTACTTTTTATTTCTGGAGCACAGGGCAGCTGCAAAGAGTTCTGTAAGAAAATACCTTGAAAAAATTTGTTTTTGGAGAACAAAATATTTTCTTTAACATGCTTTTGAAAAGTGTATATTTTTCTACTCTTTATTTCAGTGAAAATTTTAAAATGAAAGCCTTACCCTGTAACGAAATGAGGATAACATTTAGGTAGAATAGTCAGTGTATAACAGGATAAACATCATAAATAGTTTTATGAGTTTAAAAGATCTCTCTCTTTGCTATCTGCTGCAACCTTGAGTACTCCAGAGGTGGTTCACTGAGCTCTGATATCATTGGTATAAAGTTCTAAGTTATTTTACACTTTTTTGAGTGCAAAATAAAAGAAGGTTGACAAACATTTTCAGTTCCTTCAACAACAACAAAAAAAAGAAGCCAGATGATGAACCCAGTTTGACATTCTGCACTTTTTTAAATTGAAAGTTGTGTGATTTTATTTTGGTTGCACATCGCTCTATTGTGCTGAATAAGTAAAAATAGGAAAGCACTGCATTCCTATAAGAGGAACATGTGTGTGTTTTGTATTTTTGCAGGACAGGAGTGTGTGTTTGGCAGTGAGCGTGTCACAGCCTGTCCTGTTTGATAGAAGGGACGTCCTGGTGGCGGGCTCCTTCTCAGCCCTGACCGTGGCTCACGTAGCCGTAGCAGCCGCCGCTCGGTCGGGCCGAGTTCTGGTGTGTGGCGCTGATCACACTCCTGTGCAGACAGAAGAGTTGAAGAATCTGCTCTCTCAGATGGGAATCAAAAGTAAGAAACAATTCAGTTCAGCTTAATTTATTTATAAAGTGCCAACGCAGAACAAATGTTATCTGAAGGTACAAGACAAACAGATCTGATTTGTATGCATGAGTTCAGTTCTGTGAAAAATGTACAGACTTCTTTACAGATGTATTTTGCTTTCCTTTTTGGTCACACTCAAACGTTTCTGATCATCAGACAAAGTTTAATATTAGACAAATGTAACCTGAGTAAACATAAATGATAATTTTACTTTTTACAGAAAATAAGTAGGGTTATATCAACAAATAAGGACAAAAATGAATACAACTAAACCTGAGAGATTAACTAACATCGATATTCAGTAAAGTTTTATGTCAAGCAAACAGTTCATTGGGAAACCGACTGCTCAAGCTAAATAGTTTTTTTTGTTGTTGTTTTTCATGCTGTGTTTTTTATTCTCATTTGATACAGAAATGTACAGATTTTGTCACTGAAACTACTCCGTTGGTAAACAAGTGCATAAAGATCAAGCTCAAAATTGGTTCTTTGTTTAGTGTTGTTTCACCTTTTATGTTGGAAACACTTATGCATCAATCTTAAGAACAAAATCCGAAAATGGTCAGGATTGAAAATGAGCGAAATAGCATCCAAAGTCCAGCAACACTTTGAAACTTCTAAAAAACCAGAATAAAAATTGACGAGGACTAGTTTTATTTGGACCTATCAAAGTCTTTATAGCTCTCTCGTTCTATAAATCGCAGTCCATTAAGTGTGTGGTTTAGTTTTTCTGATGGAGTGTTTTACAAATAGCATATTAACTTTTGAGGTTAAGACCGATGTGGTGGTGTCGTCTGACAGGGTCACAAACTCCGTGGGAGTACATCAGACAAAGGGTGTGGGTCTAACCCACAGCTTACTGTGACGAGGGGATAATGAGGTCTGAAGCTTAACTTGCATTTGAAACCTGCATATCAAGTTGCCAGATACTGCTCTATTGTTGACTTGAAAGCTTTGTAATGCCCAGTGCCAAATAATTCTCAAAATTAACTCAAAATAACTTTAAGCTATTAACGACTATCATTAATAGCACAGGTGTGAAGTAACTAATACGTCTACTAAATATTTCACACTGCATAGGCTTTTTTCTGTTTTAAAATCATTTTTGATTTTTCTACACTGTGTTGTAGATGTCAAAGTCCTGCCAGCAGCTTTCTGCAGTCTGAATGAGTGGGACATCGCTGTGCAGAGGTTAAAGGTCATCATAGTTTTGCCTCAGTGTTCGTCCTCTGCCCTCAATGACCCAGTCAGCACAATGCACAGTGAACATGGAGGTATACATTTGAAACATTACTGTTGGATCTTTAAAGGTAAATATAATTGTAGAGGGAGAAAAACCAATCATTTTAAAATAATTGCAGTTTATGCTGAGACTGAACACTATAGCAGCAAGTCAGCTATCGTTTGTGAGCATAAAGTTTATTAGATGATAACGTGTAGTTCAACTTTAGATTTTACTTTTTTATGTACCAGTTAAAATATTTTAATATTAGTTAAAGGAAATCCCAAAAGAACAGCAAATGCTGTGTTTTGACTTCCCTTCCAACCACATGTGCAGAATTAGCTTGACTGATTTTTTAAATTTTTAGTATCATTATTGCCAAACAACTGGTTCCTATAGAAAACATAACTGACATAGAATTTTAGTTGCAAACGTGTAATAAAGTTTTAATGACTGAATTTCTGCAGTTCAGATAAACCCTACTGGCACACTGAGCTGGCCATAGAGTCCCGGTTTGCTAGGTCTCTCAGACAACATTTTCATCAAGGTCGGCCACTGTGCTAAGCACTGATGTCTGACTTTGGTTTCACAGCAATGAGACCAACTTTTTTACTGAGTTTTCAGCTGCTTTGCAATGGTTTTCTTTCTTTTTTCACATATTTCTCAACCTTGAGCATAAAAATGATTGCATATGTAAGAAGCTATAAACCCCACACACTGATGGAAATGAAACAAAAGTTTACAGTTCATTGTTTCAATTATAGACAGGGATGAAGAAACTTCAGCTATGTTCTTTTGAGAAATATCTTCTCATTTCATAAACAAGAGGTTCAGTTCAACTGAATTTGTCAAGCTCTGTTTACAGACTGGAACCTACTGCCAGATTTATCCCACGGCTCGATTTCCAGAAGCAAAATCTTCTCTCTCACTACCCAACAGGCTCGGCTGCTGGCCCACGCGTTGTCCTGTGAGTATAAACTGTGATAAACATAAGCACAATGACTGCCATGTAAACATTGTGCATTTTAAATAAATAACAGTTTATGCCAGATTAAACATAAATATGCCTCATAAACAAAAGGATTTCTGATGTTCCAAAGTACATTCATAGCTATTATAAAAGCCTTGTGATCGCTGCGCTTTGGATCTTTGTATTTGTGCGTCATGTTAGTTCCAAAGGTCCAGACGGTGGTCTACTGCACACGCTCAGTGTGTCCTGAGGAAAACGAACAGCTGGTCGGAAGAGTGTTGGAGAAAACACACACTCATCCCAAACTGTTGCCATTCAGGTACAAATACTAAACCTGTTGTCACATGGTTTCTTTCCACCAGTGGTTTGTGACCATGAATCCCCTGTCCGGCATTCAAGCTGCATCACTAGCAGCCAGTCAGACTCCACATAGCTCTGCTAATGAGCTAATATTGGAGCCAGGTGTGCAACGCCAGAGAGACATCAGGCCTGAAGGACTGGAGTTTGAAATAAGAACAGGTTGAAATATAAGTACTTAAGCTACTTTTGATTTGCATGAATTTAAGGTTGCTTACTTTGCAGATCTAATCAATTTCGGTTTTCTAAATGTTTTTGGTCTAGCATCACTCTTTTATAACAGATGTAATATTTCAGTTGTGTTGTGGTCATCTTGTCTTGACATATTTTGCCATATGCTTGTTAATCGTTAGTCTTTTCCCTGGCTTGTGCGACGCCCTTATTTTCGTCCCCATGTGTCACCTGGCTCACATTTACTACTGACAAGATCTCCCCTCTGTATGAATACCGTGAGGTTTCTTTTATTCTCTGCCAGATCCGCACAGTTCTGAGCTTTATCACAGCTTGTCTGGGCAAACTCGTGCCAAAGTCTATTGTGTCATTTCCTCCTTCAGCAGCACTCTTAACCAGCAGCTTCTGAGCTTGAGATCTTAACGGTCTACTGGGGGAAATGTGAATGTAAAAGCTCGAAAAGATAAAGAGGGGCCAAATCATGTAGACATTTAAAAACTAAAAGCAAGAGCTTAAAATAATTTTTTAAAGAAACGGGCTGCCAATGAAGGGAATACAAAATTGTATCAACTAATCCTGTTACTATATTAAATGTATTCTTCGGTTTAGTTTATCAGACACAAATGCTTTCCTCTCACACACCAATACAGTAATTCAGTAACGATAGTCCTATGGACGGCCGCCAGGCTATTTAAATATTACCCAACTTGTCTCTCAGGGTGAATGGGCCTATTTTCCCTGATGACTCCGCTTCAGGAGATGAAACCGACTCCAGGTTCTTCAGGCTCCCTCCCTCTCAGTTCACCAATGGCTGCTTCATAGCCAGACTGTCGCGGCAGGTGAGAGACGGAGGTCAGAGAAAGTGTGAGATGTGGAAATGAAAAATGTAGAGGTGAAGGTTGCGGTGGAGATTGAAGGGAAGCGAGGATTTTGTTGTGTGCGTGTTTGGTGTGCCGGAAAATTTATATCAGTGTGAGTGTGTGTCTGCGTTTGATTACTTTGCAACAAGACCTTTGAGAAGTGCTGAGGCGGCACTCTTTTACTGTCTGCTGGGAGGTCAGTCAGCTCGTTGGTGTGCAAACACGTGCGCGCACACACTAATGCAGGGAGCTGCACCGCAGAAATACTGCAGCACTAATTCAATACTCAAAAAAGAAAAAAAAAAAAAAAAAGGAGACGAATTGAAGACAAAATATGTTCAAACCCGGGATACGTTTCAGTGCCTCAGAGCAAAACTAAACGGATTATTCTGTGGCATTCTTCCCTCCTTCTACCCTTCACAGTCATGTTGCATCATGCCGTTGCTTCATCTGCTTGTCCCTTTCTCTTTCTTCCCTTCTTCTCTTCACTCATAAAACAAGACAAGTACCACAGTAGGAAATGAGATGCTGCTGCTTTGATCCGCTGCAGCTGGGGAAAAAAACTGCAGTGAAGCCACAAAGCCTGAGCATCAGCACAGAGAACAATCCAGGAATTATAAGATGTGATGAATGTCATAAGTCATAAGATATTGCTGAACAGACACATGCACCACATCTTTCTAATGTTTCATTGCAAAACCTTTTTTAAAAATCAGATCACTTGAACAATTTTCTATTTATGTTGTTCATTGGGTATGAATATGTTTGCAAATATGACACCAAGACTCCTGAATCCCCTCTTGCTGTTCTCTAATAGTTATTGAAGTCAGATTTTCTTACTGTAGGCAATGGTAGTCTTGCAAAATGTGAGAGATTTCAGTGAAGTATTAAGTCACTGTGCAGAAGCTGATTTATTAAAATAAAGATGGGCTAGCTGGAACTGTCCATGCAGACACGGTCACCCATGCCAATTGAGACATTATGGCAATCACAGTCAAGCAGGGCTGTGTCTGGACAAGCAATAATTTCATAGCCTCCAGTGCTGCATTCATGTCCACAAAGAAGAAGTCTCCAAGAATCTCCATCTCAGTCCCTGGATTTAAATTCAATTGAAAAACGCTGCTGGAATTTAAGAAAAACACAGCGTCATCACGCAAACCAAAGGATGTTAGTGAGACAAAACATTTGGACATGTGGGGGAGACTCTAAACCCAAAAACAGAAGCAAAATATTCTCATTGACAAAATAGAAATTTTAAGCAGGCTAGGTTATTATTTGACAAGATAGTGATTTTCTTTTTACCAGGATTTTAGTGTAGCCTCGTATTTAAATTTAAGTGGTACAAAGTGGAGACGGGCAGAAGGAGTAGACCAACGAAGAAATCTGAAAATTCAAAAACCGAATCTAAATACATCAACTTTCAATTTATGGATGGCAAAATCCCATCAGAGCAGCAGATGGTACATTCACATCTGGGACTGTTCACTGCTTCCCACAGACGCACAGAGAGAGGAAATCCTGATGAAAGCTGAAGAAAGCATCTTGAAAAGCATTCGCTGTGCATATGGGACCCATATGGACAGGAAATGAACTAAAAAAATTGGCCCCAGAAGGGACAAAGTTGACAAAGTGTGATCAGTGATATGTGGGACCACATGGATCCTATGTCTGTTATGCAATTTGAACAGACTTTGAAAAATACCAATTTGAAACCAAACGAAAACCCAGATCCTGATTGGTTTTGCTTATGCAGATTAGTTACAGTCAATTCATTGAGCTTATTGTGAAGCCACGCCCACAGTAAGCAGGGGATGAATGCAAATGCACTCCACACTATTCAGATATTTAGTTGTAGAAAATTCTTAAAACAATGTATCTTTTTTTTACTTCCACTTGACAATTTTAACCTACTTTTAACATTCCCATGAAATAAATTTACACGGAACAAGTGTAAAATAAGATCTTCAGAAAATCTCACGCAATTTGCCTAAATTATAGGTAAGACTTTTTGCATTTTTTAGGCAATTTTATATACTGTTCAAGAAATACCCCCATGTTCACGTATATGAGTACAAAGTAGTATGCTGTCAAGTTTTAAAATGGAAGGATGGTGAAACAAAATGGAAACAGATGGATGAAGCAGAATCTGACCACATTAACATTTAACTCAGAGCCAGATGAATACAGTTTCCCAGGATAGAGAAACTGTATTTAATGTTAAAGGTGTACATAGAAGTTTCTTAAATAAATGTAGTGATGTTTAAATCTTCTAATCTTGTCTTTATATTCTTAGGCGGATCCCACAAAGGTAGAATCGGTTCAGGATGTGTTGGCAAGGGCGGCAGCGAAGGGTCTCTTTGGTGGCATAATTCCTGAACCATCAAAACCTGCAAAGAAGAGCAAAAGGAAGAAGAAACAAGTCGCTTCGAGCACCAGCAGGCCTTCATCTCCCTCCAGCCAGGAGGAGCCTGAGGCAGCAGAGATCAGTGATGGAGTAGATCCTGCTCCACCTTCAGAAGATGAAGAGAAAGAGGAAGAAGAAAAGGAAGGTGAAGAAAATGAGGCTGAAGGGAAGGACAGTAAGACCAAGTCAGAGAAGAAGAAAAAACGAAAAAGCAAAAGAAATCAAAAACAGAGCAGAGGTGATGAAGCAAGCCTGAAAAGTCAAGCTAAAGGGCAAAAGAAGAAAGGAAAGAGAAAAGTAAATCCATCTCAGCACAGCAAACCGAGGCGGATACCACGTCTTACGCTGACCTTAATGTCTGCTGAAAACCCCTCCAGACACTTGTCTCCAATCACAGCTCTTGCACACAAGATCAGCGGAAAACCAGTGAAGAAGCTGCAGGAGGGCTCAGCTCCAGTCCTAGAAAAACATCTCTCACATACTCAGTCTGCTCCTCAGACGGCCTCTGAGAGGAAAAACATCCAACCCGAGGAGGAAGAGAGGAACCTGGAGAAACAGAGGAGCCGATCTGGAAACGTGAGGAAAACACAGGGAGCGCCGACGGCTGCAGGTCACATCCTGCCTCCAATCTCTTCTCCGAACAGCTCTGTCGCCAGGCCGCAGTCTCCAACCTCCAGCCATCAGTTAGCATCGTCATCCTCAGCCTCCCTGAACGAATTATAAACAAAAAATAGACACAAACACACACGTTTGCATGGCTATCTTTGTGGGGACTTTCCATTGACCCTAACCTTAACCAAAACTCAATTCACACCTTAGTCCTAAATCTAACTTTTGACCCAAAAACAGCGCTTCTTGTTGTGGGGACCAGGGAGCAGTGGGTCCCCACAACGTAGTGTGTCAGGAAAATGGTCCCCACAAGGTATTAAACAAACGCACACACTGTCCATCACACAGTTGTCTAACTTCAGAAAATACTCTCCAGCCTTCAGGACCTGAACGTCTTGTTCTATAACTGATGCTCTCCAGCAGGAAATCCTAAAACAAGATGTCCGATAGTTCATCATTCCTCTCTGCTGTCACCACATGCTTGCTCAGGGGGAGCGATCGGTGCAAAAGTCAGTGACTGAATGGAATTGGATGAACTTGAACGAAGAACTGATCCACATTTTATTACAACTGGGCCCAAATGCTACATGATTGAATCTGAATCTGCTCGTGTAAGTAGCTGTGGATTTGTCTGTCTTTTAAAGTGTTTGGTGACATTTTTTTGTGAACTTGGACTAAACAAATAAACTGAATTACTTTTAAGACCATTTTAGACTTCAGATTATTTTTATGAATCTCAGTCCCTGAAAGAGGTGCGGTACAACCCAAGCAGGCTACTAGTCCATCATAGGAAAAAAAACTCTCACCAACTCTGATGGGATTTTCTCCCAGCAAAATTCTACGTTAAATTAAGAAATATAGAGCAGCTGTCAAAATACGGAACTAAAACAATGACAGAATTTCTCTGAATTGACTGCAAACAAAGGTGTCATCCTGCATACTGAGGACTGAACCTGTAGATCTTAATAGAGACTAACAAATGGATCAACCTTTTTATATTTTGACATTAATAGATGGTGACAGAGCAACATTTACCGCTGTGGAAAAATCTTCCGCTATTATTGTCAAGAGTAGGCACCGGTTTATTTCTACAGATTTCAAACTAAAATCATCTTTCAAATTTACATTTTAATGAAAGGAGATTAAAGAGAAAAAAAAAAGGAAAACGTGTGGTTTAATTCAAATAAAAAGAGACCAGGAAGGGTGTTTTATGCCATTTATTCTCACAACTGGTTACATTGCTAAAGTGTACAAATTGGTGAGCAGCAAACGGAAGCTAACACATCCATCAAATGGACTGTGTGTGTCTGTGTGAGTTTGACAGAAAGGCTGCGAGTCCACTGCTGCTGCCCTCCTCCTCCTCTTTCTTCTTCTCCTCCTCGTCAATCTGACGCTCTGAGCAGCAGTGGACCCTCAGCAGTAAGTGATCACTGTACAGGGTGACAATATATTCCTTTATCTGCTTTGGTTCTGCAAACCGGGAGCTTTTTGTGACGTTTGAAGAGTTGACTGGGCTCTGAAATAATGACAGCATCGAGAGACTTGCTTCCAACTAATAAAATCAGTATATACCTTTTATAAAATAGAATAAATAAAATAAAAAATAGTTTTGTTCAATACACTCCGTCTCTCTTTCGACCATGCAATGCTCCTCATGACTTTCCTTTTTCTCCAGATCAAAAGAATGCATAGATAAAAATCGCACAGTTAATTTCAGCATCAACTAAAGTGTAAAAATGTCCAATCGCCTCCTCGCTTTTCATTATTTGCTCTCATATTTTCCTATCTACAACAATTTATATACGTATTTTACACTTTGGCCATTTGGTATGATTCAGAAAAGGCATTTTTTATAACGTATAAGAAAATAAGAGACATTCAAAAATAAAGACATAGCTTATAACAATGATAAATGTTACACTGAGTGGGTTTTCTGTACACACAGATGTCATCTTTTTCAGAAAAGTAATTCATGTCAACATCTTTCTGTGAAAAAGGGAAATCTGCTGAATTTTCCCATCAGTCTCTGTTACAAAACAAGTTCCTTTTAGTTGTGTGAATTCACTTTAGAGCTACGGGCAAGACAACAAGAAAGATTCACCAACACTCGTGTCTCGAGTTAGTACACCACACAGAAACTGTTGACTTCTTCCAGCAAACTACTGACTCACTGAAGCAGTGTGTGCTATCTAGGTTTTACGTTATTATTGCATTACAAGCACATCAGGCCTTATTATATGGAGTCATTGAGGAAGACATAGAAGGGTAAGAAGTAAAAATAATGAAAAAGGCACAAAAATTTGTATTTTAAAAATCATAATTTAAAACCAAATAAGCTCAACAGCAGCAAAGGGCCGAGGTTGTGCATCATTACCAGTCATAATGCAGTAATATGTGTTAGTGTGTAAGGATTTGATTTATATAATAAATCATTTATTTGAGATGACACATGATACTGAGATGAGGATTTAAGTATTTTTAGGAAACTTGGGAATTAATAGTTTTGTGCATTATACAGACAAACTAATTGACGTTGATTATTTTTAGTTTGAATGACAAGAAAAGGTATAAAAATTTATGTTTTCTCAACTGAAATTTCATAAATTTTAAAATTTTGGGATGAGATCATCTGCCTTTTCGACATGGCCCACATAAAAAAAAATAAAACCAAAGAATTAAATCAGAGGCATGCTGGTTTATTTATCAAATTATGTTTGCTATAGTGTTAAATGTGTAGGATGGTGGTCTTATTTTTCCTGCGGTATCAAGTCTTCCAATTGTAGAAGAAGATGCAGAAGGTGCACATGAATATGAAGCCATCAGAGGTCTTAATAAACAGCTTATACAGGTTACTTTCACGGAAATTTGTATTGAAGGCAGCCATGTTGGACAAAAACCGCCTTTCTCGGTAGAAATTCTGACTGCAGGGGGCGCTGCAGATGGTGCTTCCAAGTGGGAAAGTCTATAAATCGCGTGACGCTGTGCTAGATCGCCATGACACAGACGTTTTCGTTTTAGGAGCGACACTGGTCGTAATAACTCAGCGACATCTCACTGCTTCACGCTGGTCAGACATGAAGACCAAAACTTTGGAAAATGAGTCGACAATTCCTTTAGAGAGGGCTGTTGAAGGATTTAAAACAATTTTACACCAACTCAAAACAAATTCATCTGAATCATAGAAGCCTTTCTTTAAAGATGACATGGGTGGATTTAATGTCTCCACATAAACGAAATAATTTCATAATTTACCTGTTTGAGGCTCAAATATTTAATTAAACCTAAAAAGTTTAAGAATATAGCAAAAGCCAACAGTTTTTTCCAGGTGGTATACTAAGTCTTTCATAGGACATTTGATCTATAACAATTAGTCTGCTAAGGCTCGACCCCCTGAACTGATCTTGAGTTAATTGTTTTTAAGCACTCTTCCCAACATTAACACAATTTGAGATAAAAAAAAAAGAAAAAGCAAAGCTTCTGGTGCTGTGATTGGATAACGTTCTGGAGGAGGGGCTTAGCAAACTGTTAGAGGTTAAAGGTGGAATAAAAGATGACCTTACATCCAAACATGTCAGATATGTGACAGTACAGAGCTAGACAAGGGAAATAAGAGGATTTGTGTTTTTTGAAAACAGACTCATGGCACTGGTGAAAACAAATTCAAAAGAAGATTTTCTTAAACAAAAGCACTCTGGCCTGTGGAAGAACCTTGAAAACGAATAGCAGCGCCAGGAAGTCCCGCTCGGTTTGAGCCCCTCCAACGTTCTGCTGGGTTTTTTTTTTGAAAACCGAAGGCTGAACCCAAACAATCCTACAGAGAGAGAAGAAGAAGAAGAAAAAAACATTCCTAAAGTCTCCTTTCTCTTCCTCCAGGTGATCCACCTTTATTAGAGGACCCAGGGTCTCCGGGGAGTGAGGTGGGATTGAAGAGAAACTATCAGATTTCCCTCCAGCATGCTGATGTCTCCCGTGTTTGAAGCAGCAAGTCTAGCACTGAATGCCAGTGAGGGGAAACTGTCCCACAGCTCTTCCTCTGATATGGCTATTATCTGTAATTTCTTAAAAGATAAAAAGAACAAAAGAAAAAACAAACAAAAACAAAAAACATAAACAGGAAGGATATGAAGGATGATTCAGGTGACGAGTCACCGCTCGTCCCAAGGCCAAAAAATATGCAGCCTTCTGATTTTCCTCCTCCTATCTCTGAAAGCAGCAGCACTGTTTCCACATTGTTTTGAATGGTTCACATTAAGATAAAAAAAAAAAAAAACAACTTCATGCACGCTCAGCTGAACAGGTTGCACTGGAATCTCTCAAGTCCGTAGCAGCTTCCTTTGTTCATTCAAGAACAAGAACATGATGGGTTTTCTCGCTCGTTCTCCCTCTTTGTTTTGTTCTGACGTTTAGATTTACTAAAGGACGACGAGAGGGAGAAGAGCCACTACAGACTAAACAATGACAGGGGAGCGTGGCCCGGTGTGGAGCTTCATGCTGACAGGCGCAGACACAGATACACAGAAAGCATGGAGAGATGAGCGTTTTGGTCAGCGATGAGCTCGGTCATGGCACGCGTGCTGTGCTTGAAGGAGCCCCTCTTGCTTCTTCTTCAGGTTGTTCCCTCTTCTCCTCGTGCCATTACTGAGAGAAATGAGAGTCATGTACACGACTATCTTGGATGCTCCTGTTTGATTCGGAATCAGGTTGTTTTTTTTAACAGCTACTCGACTGAGAAACGCTTAAGATTTGCTTACAAAAAAACAAAAGTGAAAGCCACTGGAGACTCCACCAAGCCTGTAGCTGTTCTACTGCTGCTGGAGTGTGTGATGGAGACGGGGTCTTGGCAGCGAAGCGGTGATGTTTCCGTGGTGACCGAGAGCTGTGTTGGGAAGCCCGTACCGGCTTGCTGCCATTACTGCGGCAGCTCTGTAACGGGTCTCTTCTGTTTGAGGGTGTCGATGAGAGACAGGACGCCTCGCTTCACGCTGGTCGATACCCGACGGGACACGGAGTCTCCGGGGGGCGACGAGCCGCAGGCCTTCTGGGAGGGTGGCCGGGCCACCAGACACTTCTGATACCGCAGCTGAGAGACAAAAAGAGAGAGAACACAGAGGAAAACTGTAAATAACGGAGAGTTACAGCTGCTGAGTGGACGGCGGTGGAGGTGTGTGAGAGAAAGACGGAGAGTCAAGGAGGAAGCTGGACTGGCGCAGGCTGCTGACTGTGATCAATAGTAATGACTAACGATTCTTGCCACCGTCAATCTGCTTCGGAGCGTGAGTCTGTGTGTGGCCGTATATCCAAAGTTCAGATGTGTGATCAATGGCCTCGCCTGCAGTGGACCAATCTCATATGTCAGCCAGCAGACGGGGAGGTGCAGCCCAAACCGACGGGCTGGAAGAAACTCCACACACTGCAGATGGTGTTTTTGGGTTGTAAACACAGCAAACATAAGGACAGAATAAACACACTGTGAAATCATTAGTATTCATTCATTCACTCAAGGTTACTGTAAACAGTAATTATCACCAATGATGATGAGTTAAATAAAAAAATATTTTGGAAAATTACACACAGTGCCTTGCTTTAGTATTCATATCCCCTTAATGTTGTCAAGTTGTAACTACAAACTTTTTTTTTATTTTATTTATTTTACTAAATTTCAATAGTGGAGACATTTCTTCAAAGCATCTTACATGACTTGGATGTGTAATTAGTTTGAAATATTGAAAAGGTTGGAGTCTGTTAAGAGTTAGATCACGCTCTCTCGGTGGGCTGAAACCAGGACAGCCCTAATACAATATTTTTGGATCATGCATTTTTAACTCACCATAGCATTAATGAAATGTTTCTATTGGTCCCTGAAACACTGACATATTTAGTGCTGGACCTTAAAATGTCAAAACGAGCTAAATGGCTTTCAATCATTTTTAATATTGATCCGCGCCTTCCTGCTTAAAACGAACAGAAGGGAAAAGAAAGTAGGCCCGCTTTCAGACATAAGATACAGAACATTATTGAACATTTGTTATTTCACCAGCAATCAGTCATTGGTAATTGTGCATCTGTGATTTAACTATGGATCAACAGGGAAGGATTTCATGTTTAAGGATGAAATCAAAGCTGAAATACAAATTACATGTCCAGCCCTACCTGCAACATTAATCAAATTTATATTTAGCCATTATTGTTTGACAGAGTGAGAGGAGAAATAAATAGTTTGTACAGCTAATTACTGTAGGGAAAGCATGGAGGAAGAAAGTTTGGATGGTGCAGTTATTAACCTGATGTGTTGTACTCTTTGAACAGCCCAGTTGTCTGTGTGTGTGTGTGGGGGGGTGTGTGTGTGTGTGTGTGTGTGCGCGCCTGTTAATGCTGCTGGAGATCAGACCAAAGTTAAATATCAATTTTATGCTATTTCACTGGTATGTGTCTATTAACCTTTATCTCCAATGTCATTACTGACAACAAAGATAACTGAAGATTACTGACAACAAAGATAACTGAATTGATTTAAGTTTCTTTTCAGATTTTATGCATGCCTTATAAATATTAAATGCAGACATATCAAAGCAATTAACATGGTTAATTAGTGTTAAAGTAGCACATATAAAACAGAAGGATAAAAGCACAGAGATTTTAACACTGCACTCTGAGGTTATTTATTCACAGGGGAGAAGAAATAAAACACAATTTCTGCCTCCAAACTTTAGTTTTGTAATCTTCCTACTTCTTCTCTTCGATTTATGTGTTTCGGTCCCGTTAGACTCACCATGCAAGCTGCCTGCACGGCTTCAGACACACTTCCAGCATTGGGCTCACACCAGAAGACATGGCAGTCGAAGCGATGGCCGCCAGCGTCCATGATGAAGGCAAATGAGTGCACGTCACGGCCGACGCCCATGAAAGACAGGAAACGAACGCGGCACTCCACCAGCACCTCCTTTTCATCCTAGTCAGAAATATGGGTGTGAGATTAATCAAAACAATTACCTTCATGTAAAAGTTGATCTGAATAAGACATAACACAACCACTGGATTGAGTCATGCACTTAAACGGCCATACATATTTATTCAGAGGTACTATGACCGTCTTTCACTTTATGTGGAGATTCACAAAGAAATTAGCACCTGATTAGAATCTGATGATTTAATAAACTGAATTGATTTAGTAAATTCAACATTTCTAAGGAGTGAGCACACCATCTGCTCAAGTACAATCCTCAGTGTGGAAGTTGGCACTGAGGGATGAAAAGTGAAACCTGTCTATTTTCAAAATCAATGAGGTGTTTACAATAAAGTCAGAGTTTCAATATAATATGTGGAGGATTATAGTTTTATTTAAGTAGTATGTATTATAACTGCTTTGTAATAACTTTTTATTAGACTTTTACTCTACGTTAAGCTCATAACTGAGGTGGATTTTAGTAACCAAGATCATTAAGTGCAGGGAAGAAGTTTAGAGATTGTGAAAAGCAACAAGAGAAGTGATAAAAACATGGGTTCCAAACGTGTTTTATAGTTTCTTTTCAATATTCAGTAAGACTTAAAAATCATGTGATCTGAATGTTTTGTAGCTCCAAGTCAGATGATGGATGTGAGGAACTATTTAAAAGGAAACATTATCTTTTAGAGACCTGTCTGCTATTCAATACGACTGCAAGAAAGCAAGCGAGAGCAAGACTTCAGGTGATAACTTTGTTGAACAAAGCACAGCAAAGTTTTTCTGTTTGAACTTCTGTAGTATTTAACCTCTGTCATCAAATAGGCGTCATTTGAAATCTTTAGGAAATCTCAAAGTTCAAGAGTGTTCCCTAACACTACTGCCCTTCAGTAGTGTTCCGTACTACTGCAAGGGCAGAAAAACTTATTCTCAATTAGTTGTGGTTAAAAGAACAAAGTTCTTGCTTACAAAAACATTCATAAACCCAGGAAGCTTTCTTTCTCTTGATTAGAACACAAGAGAAAGGTTCTGCCTCACAAACAAGCTGGAAGAACTTAAAAAGCAGGAACAGAATGATAGTACTTTGTTCTTGTAGCTTTGGAAAAGAGAGCTAATTTCTCTGATCTTGCAAAGTATTTATTGGCCTTAACCTGCAGCAGAAAGACGTCATATTACCATAAACTGTTGGAAAGGTACATAAATCCTAAAGTAGTGAGCGCTAACAGCTAGATAGACCTCATTAATTCAGCAATGGCTACATCTTATTGCAAGCCTCATCTGTTTTCAGTCTGAGCAACGACAAAAATAAAATCAACTCAGCAGCATGAGAAAGTGTCTAAGTTGTCTAAGAAGACGTTTTCTATAAAAAGCAGTGGAGAAAAGAAAACAGGAGAGTTTAGCGGTAACGGTGAAGCAGCAGAAGTCTGACCTTGTCTTTGCTGATGGTCACAGTGGCATCTGCCACATTCAGGGCCACAGGAGTCCAGTCTTCTCTGTTGGAAGAGCCAATCAGACTGTCAATGGCTCCGTTCAGTATATCCATGCCTGGAAAAGAGAATATTATAGCAAATCAAACAAGATTCACAAATGAAATCACATTTGCACCAAATGTAACACTGCAGAGAAATTTCAAACTACATTTGCAGGGACATATCAGTGTGTTACACCGACCTATTGGTCTGGCCACAGGCATCATGCCCAGGTAGAGGACCTGAAACTTCTGAACCAGCTCTGTCTTTGGTGTGGGGAACTCTGCTGGGAAAAATTCATCACGACATTAACAACAGCTCGGAGCAACAGGAAGCGTTTTACAATGTAGTGCATTAAATTACACCATTTCCCACCTCAACATTAGGATCTCACGTTTCTGCTACGATATATTTCAGTGTCAAAACCAGGCTAGAGATGAAACGACATCATGACCCAATTCAAACTTAGTACTTCTCTCAAGTAGGGTTTGTTAAGTTTTATTTAATTAGATGAAATAAAAACCTTCAGTATGAAGTTCTTGTAAATGAAGTATTACAAACAAATATTTACTGGAAAAAAGGTGCCAATTCACATGTCTACTGTCAGGAACAGCCAATCAGAGCCAAGAGGAGGGTCTTAGCGATGACAATCACATTCATGTACATGCACACAAGTGCCGCTCACACCATTCCTGCCGTTCCAGCTCACAATTGCAGGTTTGCTGCAGCTGTGCTTATAGTTCCCAAGTGCTGAGAAAGGGATTTGTAAGTTGTTCTTTTTCAAATTTTGCAGTTTTCTCAGAACTCCCAATGCACCTTTAATGGGAATTTTTAGTGCACCAATACTTGTGAAACCATTTTCTTATTTTATTTTTTTAAAGAAACAATTGTTTACATATTTATCTACTGAACAAATGTACTAAAATTAAAAGGTTGGGTTTATCTAACTTTTTCTGAGACAAATTATGCTACCTTAATAAAAGATTCAGGGTTGGGGGTTTTAGACATTTTTAAACACGGTTGCCAACAAATGTGTTTGATGAAATGACATGAAAGAATGTCATCTTTCTTGGAAGTGCGACAGTGTAAAGAGGAGATGATGCAACACTGAGTCATTACGCTTGTGCACTGGATCCTAAGCCCTTAAAACCTGCAAGGCATTGGATACTTTTTCAGAATTTGTAGTTTTGGTAAAGAAACCGGATGGGAGCGAGGAAGGATGCTGCTGGGTGATAAATATATTAGAGTTTAAATGCGTTTACTTTTTTTTTTTCGTAATTGTTTTTTTTTTTTTTTTAGGGAATACAAATGCATGGGCAGCCAATTAACTCTATTTAATTAAATAGTAATCAACACTTCTATGTGCAGTAGAGCTTAACACAGCATAACCAAAACAAAGTTTTGTACCCACAGATATAAACATTGTTATTTAGAGCCACATCAGTGGAGTTTAATGACTCCAACATGACTTGTATTTCTAGCTGCTCTCATGCTCCTGGTTAAAACACACCGCTTTAGCAAAGAATGTTACTGTGAAACATTCACGATGCTCCCACACTGCCCCAAAGGTGATAACATTTACTATTTCGTGTCTTTTGCAGAATTCATCGTCTTTCCATACACACACAGAGGGTGAATATATTGATGAAGTGCACCTTGTAAAGGGAGGTCCAGCCCTGCCTGCATCCTGTCGTGGAGTGAACCTCCTGCCATGGCTTTGGCATTCTTTCGCTCCGTCATTATCTACAGAAAAGAGAGGATTTTCACACCGAGGCGGAAACACACACAGGAAGAAAAGAAAAGCTGTAATAATGTGTGTGGAAGTGGATGAGAACAGGAGCTGGAGGGGGATGAAAACAATTACACAAAAGAGCGCTGCAGCAGCTTCACGGCTGATACTGTCATGCTGTTTACCCAACAAACACAGGAAAACAGAGAAAATTAAACAGGTCACAGTTTAAAGCTAAAAAGATAAAAGCTTTCCTCCTGCGCTACAATTTAAAGAAGTAACGCAACAGAACCAAACAGTTCAAAGAGAGAGAATCATTCACACTTTTTACTCTTCTATACATATAAAACACCAGACCTGCAGCACAGAGGTCTTTAATCAGGAGTTTGTCAGATCAGAGGAGCAGCTCTACTGACCCTGCAGTGACCAGTTTGGATATTTTCCAATGTTATACATTAGATATATTTTACTTCCCCTTCCACATCTTGAGAAAAAAAAAAAAAACAACCACACTGATTGCTTCACCACTGCTTCTCTTCTTCAGTTAAACTCCCCAAAATCCCGCAGTGCATCACTATCATATGACCAAACACACACAACATGACCCGCCTCCTCATCTTCCAATTCCAGAAACAATCAGCAACAAGAAGGAATCAAATATGACATCCTCATTGTGGAGTAATTAGTAGTGATGACATTTTATAATAAGACTTAATGCATAAATGGCAATTTTTTCATATCAACCTCATTGTTATTACCCTATCGCTTGTATTAATGCAGCTGAAGCCACTGGTGAGGTTGGAAAATCTGCATTTAATCATCCACCGGGGGAATCCAACCCTTTTAGTAATATAGTCCATGTTTGGTTTCAATGCCGTGAGTTGAGGGTTTACAATAAACTGGAACAACCAAGTCCCAGACGAACCAATAAAATGTTTCTGTTTCTACTGTGAACTGAACTCAGCTCCAAATAAGATCATAAACATAACTAACATGACATTTAATGAGCCCCTCCAGACTATGAATTAAAGCTTCAACTCTGCCAATATTTTATTGGAAAAAAACAAACACCTATTAATCCCACATTTGTAGCAGCAAGAGTAAAAACAAATGACAGTTCAATTATTAGTATTCTGGTGCTGTTTTGAAATAAATCTATATTCACAAGAAGAACCGTACAGAGTACAGGACGCCTCCTGATAATTGTGTTTGGGTAGAATAAACAACAAGGAAGCCAAATAACTGGGCAAAGATAAAACCAAGTACACATATTGTAAAATAATAATGATGAGGTAAAACCAAAATCTTGCCAACATGACAGAATGAGGGTGGTGTTAAAGCATTAATTTGGCATTTCAGAGGTTTCCTATGTGTGTTAATAGTGGGGTGCACCGGGCGTTCGGTTTTAGGAGGCTCATTATTCATCTTGACTTTGATTTTGCAGCATCCTGCGTCTTGAGCAACTCACCCTGGAGCAGATCTCGTGCAGGCTTGTGGCGATGGCTTTGGCCGGCGTGTCACAGCGGAACACATGACATTTCAGGATCCTGGTGTTTTTGTCCCGCGCCACGTATGCAAAGTCCCTGAAAAACAAAACAAGTTACGGTTTAACAGCGACACGTCTGGGGGCACAGACGAGAGAAGTGATGCTTGTCGATGCGATGCAGACACAATCACACATATACAACTTTTTAGGACTGTTTTCCTACTGAAAGATAAACTCCTTCAATGGCCAAGCAGGTTTTATCAAAATGTATCTGCATCTTGGTCCATCAACTCTGACCAGATTAGATGAACCTGGTTTGTTCTTTAATGTTCTCTAACAAACCACTGAGGACATCAGATCTCAAACAGCTGGACAACAACTAATAAGGTGACATCTGAAGATAATAAGTTGCACTTTTGTTTAAGGTTATCAGAGTAAATTTGAATGCAGATGCAAGTCACACAAATCAAATGTGAGCAAGTTCATGAGGCATAAATGTTTTTATCATGTCCTGTAAAAAACTTGAGGATGATTGTGGACCAGCCTAAAGCGTGGCGATTCAAAATTCGAAACACACAGAGCTGATGGTCTCTTTAAGCCAATATCCTCACACACATTCAAACATTCCTGTGTGTCTGCACATCCAATAAAAAAAGATTGTAGACCCACGCAAGGACACAGGAGGTCAACCTGTGTATTTGTGGAGGGTGATACAGGATATCAAAAGCTACAGTGAAAATCAGAAAAAATGAGATACAGAGGAAATTAAACAATAAAAACCTAACAGCTATGACAGAGGGGGGATTGTTTATGGGAGGAAGGAATGTGTTTACCTCTCTCTGTGTCCAAGGAAGCATGAGAGGAAAGGAGGACAGTTAGTAGAGAAATGAAAAAACACACATTAAAAACAACTGACTCCAGCAGTGGGAGAAACAAGCTGCAAAAAGCCAGGCTAACATAGATAACTTATTACATTTCAGACTGTCACTTCTCATCTTGCTTGCAGCTAAAAAGACGATGAAGTTAGAAAGAGGATTGGAGTCGTTGAAAAGTGAAAAAAAAAAATTAAATCCTGGCTTTCTCATGGCTGCTCATGTTTAGAGTTTCAAAAGTAACATAAAAATGGTTTCAATTAAAATCACATGTAATTTTTTCTTTCACTTCAAAGTTATAGCCTGCATTATCCTGGTCTAGCACATACACTCTACAAAAAAACACTAAAATCAGGTTACTTGTGACACTGAAAAGTTAAAGGGGCGTGCATACATTTAAAAGTAAGTTAAAAAAAATTGCAATTCAAAGCAGATATTTTAAGACAGCATTTTTAATATCAAGTGTTTAAAATAATGGTGAAGCCAAGTGTAAAAGAACCAAACTACAGTCTGAATAAAAGAAATAAGTTATAGAAAGGAGAAGTGGAGAAACAAGGTGAGCGGCTGGGAGTGGCATCTCATTTCAAATGAAACGTGATCGTTAGGTCAGCGCCCGTTTGCTCAGGGAATCTACAATCCTGCGGCGATAAGTAAGTTTCACAGCATATCAAGAGATAGGTGGTCACAGAAGTGCTGCTTGCAGGGTGATAAAACAGCTACAGGCCTTCACAGCAGTGAGAGAATCAGAGGGAGAAATGAACAGAACCATCCCTGCAGCAGATGAACCTCTGTTACAGAGGCACTGACAAATCAGTTGTCGGGCTTAATCAGCCCTGACTGGTCACCAACCGGTGAATACTTTAAAATTTTATGTTTTTCTTGACTATGCATAAGGGCTACAGCCCACCACACACTGTGCCGTTTCAAATACTGTGCAGGACTTGAATACGTCACACCGTCTGTGCTCCACATTACAAAATCTTACCATTAACTCCTGTCTCACCACATGATTGAGCTGTAGGAGAATTTTGTCAGAAAGGTTCGAGAGACATAGTCCAACAAAAAAATAAACAGAAAGTTTCAGACGCTAATGTGCTGATTAGTAGAGGCAGACACTGCAAAGTAAAAAGAGGAGGAGGAGAAGGAGACGGCAGTGGAAGCGTTCACAGTTGAACAAAAGAGGACTAGAGCCAAGGTGTACAGTCACACTGAATGATTTTTTTTTCAGAAACTTTATGTCCCCGCCAGATATTGTGAATATAAAGTACTCTTTGGTGATGGAAGTTTAAATCGGTGCTCTGTCTATTACACTACAGCCACAGTCTACTGAATTAATTTTGTGAAGAAAGATTTTGCTTCGGAGAGCCAATAATATCACCATGTAAACCAGGCTTAAGTCCTAAAAACAACAATACTCCATGTGGACAGCTGCAAACAAGAAGGCTTAATGAAGTCCAGATAAAAGTGTTGAGTAGTTTATTCTTTTGAGCTTTAAACCTCATTCTTTAATGTTCCATTACAGAATGTTTTTGGAAATGTTAGCAGAAATTAGAAAATCTCAGTTATGGTAAGGACCTATATTCTTGAAAGACAGAGAGACTGCAGTGTTAGCGATGCTAGCTGAGCTAAGTGCTAATCTAAGTTGCAAAAGGCCATTTAAATCTTCATTTTGTCATTATTTTAAAAACAGTAAAACCATGTTTCATAGCAACTCTTGTCACATACACAGCTCCTAATCAAGTAATTATTGAACACTGACTTTAACCTAGAAAAATTACATTGCAATGCTGTTTCTTATATCTTTGTATATATTAAAAAAATTGACATCAGAAATTAGCCAAAACTTAAAAGTCTTAAGTCAATGTACAAATTACATGGGCAAAGATTAATTTTATGAACCTTAGTACTGATTGCAATAAATATTTGATAAACTTTGATGGCACATTTTTTACTGTTAAGCAGAAAAAATGAGGTGCATTTTTTTCTCCTTTAAAGGAGAAAAATCTCTCTTTTCAACCAAGAAAAGAAAAAAAGGCATTTTAAAATCTACAGATTTACATTATACATTTGCCATCATTTAGGCATCTCAGTAGGACTATTCAGTCCCTTGCAACAAGCACACACTTCACTTAAGTTTCTTCAACATCGCAATAAGCACGCATCAGATCAAAAGATACAAACACAAATCAGAAGAATCTGATTAGAAAACCCTCAAATTTGAGGTTTTTCTGCTTTTTCGCAAACAGAACGGATCAGAAAATGATGGAATCAAATATACTCACAGAGGTCTGTTTTCTTTTCTCAGTGTGCAATCCTGAAAACTAGAGTGTGTTTACACACTCGCACTAATTCTCAGTGATGCTGCAGGCTCCTGCACTCCCTTTAACCTGTCTGATCCACACCCTGAAAGAACTAACTAAACCTCCCCCTCTCTGACAGCTTTCCTCTCTCTCCCGTCGGTTCCCTCACCATGCCGCCCCCTCCTCCTTTTGCTGCAGCTGAGCTGTTCTCACTGCTTTGACACTCCTGATTATAGATGCGCAAAAGACACACGTTAATGTTATTAGACGGAGTGATTTTAGGTCAGTTCAATTGTTCTCGAGAATTTCAGATCGAATAACTAGGTGCAGTCATGTGTGAAGTGACTGTAAAGGAATTCCCACCTCTCTAGTCTACATTGTCCCTTAAGCTGTTTTTTTTTTGGGTTTTGCTTGAAGCAGTGAACAGCTCCCCCTAATGGTCACAAAGCTGCAGCATCGATGCGAAAGGTGAAGGCAAATGGACGGAAGATCTAGTGCTTTTTAATATCCTTTCTAAATGAACGATGGCAAAGAGCCTTCTTAAAATGTTCCTTTCATTAACTAATCCAGCTTTATCATCAATCATGAACTCCATCTTGTCGCTATTAATTTTCCTTCCTGTCCTCATTTGCTACCATGACCTTTTACTAAGGTGAGAGAGTCGAGTGAATTATCAAAGAATTAAATGTTACATTTAAAAAAGAAAATAGCAAGCACAGAAAATAAATGTCAACAGACAAATGAAAGGTAACTTGCACCACTGCATCTTAAACCCAAATTACTATTGGAGTAAGAAGGACAAGAAAGTAGAATTGCAACTGACCTGCCATTGTCCCGGCCAACACCCCAGACACGGATACTGGCAATGGGCTGGGAATGAAGCACGCTGCGGTCCATTGGGTCGACCAGGTTCAACATGTTATTCTCCAGCACCAGGTACATATCCTTCCCCTACACAAAAAACACACACAGGTGAATAAATCACTCAAGTAACAGACAGTCCTAACTGCCTGCCTCTATATTAGAAACATTTATGTACCTGCCTAAAAAACACAGTGACATGGCAGAACCATTGTAGACTAACAGAGTAGAGTGGTTGTAGATATTCACAACTGGTCAAACTGCAGTCGTCAAAACAATATGAAAGCAGTCCTTAAAAGTACCATTTGGATGTAGTATTTGCAATACATTCAAAATCCTGCTTTTCAATACTGTATTTTGTCATTTGGATGAACCTCCTCTGTGTTTTGTTCAGTCACCTGATAATAGACCTTAGAGAATAAGATGCTAATGAATGTTTGGTGCTTTGTGATCATGTAAAAGAAAGAAGCGTGTGGAGAATCAGAGCTAATCACAATTGATACTGCAATATTCAAAGATATTGCAATCTAATTAATTCCTAATTGTGCAACCATAAACAGTTGTGTGTGTGACCCAACCAGCCAAGCCCTGTACCCACAAGTAGGTGTATGCAACACTCCATTAATACAGGCTGATCAGAGTGCCTGTCGTTCAGTAAATCTTGTTTTGTGATCATTTAAATACAGTCATATGAACTTTTAAAAGAAGAAGTTTGACTTAATTTCCACCTCTACATCTGGGCACTTAGCTGTCTTTGCCAGTAAGGGAATATGTTATCATATAATGTTAATGAGTGTGTGTGCGTGGGGGTGTGTGAGTACATGTTCAGCTATCCTATTGAGGACCCTTTCTGGCTATGGTCCAGATAAGACCCACTGGTCTAGTTTCTGAACCATAGCCCAGTCCTAAACTAATGTACCCTGTTGTGTAGGGTTAGGGGTTACGTTTAGCTGCATGATATTAATTAGGTTTTGGTTAATCTGAGGTTTAGGAATAGACTAATATTGATTAGGAAATGTCTGGATTAGGCATAAATGCAGTAACTAAAATGACTGCAAGTCAATACAAAGTTCCAATATGGGTAGAAATATGAACTTGTGTGTGTGTGTTTGTGTGTGTATTCCTAGGTCTCTAAATAAATGATTCCCTCCTTAAATAAGGGATGGAAATAAAAGGCTATCAAAAGGGAGAAGAAGCTCTCTACAGCCGTGTTCTGTCAGTTCACATTAAATAAATCCACAGCACAGCGAGCAGCAAAAAACCCTCTTCCTCTCTTCTTTCTCCTCTCATCCACGACCCCATTGCTGTCATCTTGTTTCCATTTTACTTCATACTAATCTTTTAAAAAAAATTTTTTTTACAGACTTCTTACCTCCAAACTATTTTACTTTAATCATTTAGAAAATATTTTATACCCAAAACAAAGTCATATATGGTATGCAGCGACCCTCACCTCGCCCCAGATGCCGACGGTGTCCCGTATGTCGTTCTTGCAGTAGGACAGTTGTCGGATGCAGTTGTTGACGGCTACGCTGCTCTTCCCGGGGGCCAGGTCCTCCTCGGCCATCTCCACCCAACCCAAAGAGCGCACTGCAAAACACTGGAAACAAAAACAGAACATGAGTGAGTCACACAATCAGCTTTCAGAGATGCATGACGATGAAACGCATACGACATGTTTGTTTTATCAACAATCGTGGTTTTAAAACTTTCTATACCATATTTTACTCTAAAGTAACCTGAGAAAGCACGGTGCAAATCATGGAGGTGACTCACAAAGAGAGGGTGAGAGTCAAGTTACAGAGATTAAAGATACTTTTAGAATAATCAAAGTAGATGTGGAGTTGATTACCTTGACTTTGATAGAAGCAGCTACAAAATACTGCAGTGAGCTTTAATTTCTGATTGCTACCACATTACACTAATTTAGCTTAATACCACCAGGCTAAACAACCGTTTCAATCTACAATAAATCTATCCAGTAATCCAGCCAAATATTGAGTTCACATTAACCTCACTGAATTGGACTGCAGATGAGTCAGCATACTAATAATCCAGTTGCAAAATAAATCAACTGGACGATGGAACTGTTTTTCAATTAACCTTAAAGCCTAAAGGTTTTATCATCTAGATCCTGTATTTGAATGTTTTTAAGAGGAAATCCAGGAAATCCACAGATGTTCAACAAGAAATCATCCACTAGGGGGCAATATTGTCCAGCTAGACAACTGCAGAAGAGAGAACGACATCAAATACCTTCTGTATTCAAACAGGCTGCAAACATTATTTAAATAATTTTCTTATCATAGCTTTATTCTCTTAAAAACGACATTCAGTGCAACATTTTCTTTTACCCATTTTTAACTGCTCATATTTCTACCTTTTTTTTTTTTTTTTTTTTTGCACCTTCAGGTATTTTTCATGTCCAAGTAGAAATAAAAAACTACTTCAGTACTATCTGGAATCCTGAAATATTAAAAGAAAAAAAAAAAAGCAACAGAGAATCCTTTCATGGCAAGACGTCATAATATATTGAGAATGACCTCTGTATGGTTGAGTGGTTACAACAAAAACAAAACAAGAATGAAAAATATACCAAACAATTAAAATGTTTCATAACATGGATGTAAATTGATAATAAACACACACAAAGTCAAATGAATTCCTAACCTTGGCTTCTGGGTCACTGTTTACACTGCCGGACTCATTTTCCTCTGTGGTTGGACGATTCCTGAGAAGAAAAAAAATGCCAGTTAAAAATAAAAACCTACATAAGATGAAGGACAGAGGAGCACACATCAACAGATGTTATGTCTAATATTTAAATTTATGAGGTTTATTTTTAACACTTGAGGCCAAGGAAGTCTTTGGACCACCTGAATGATGGTTGGCAAAATACTTACAGTAATATAACAATACAGTGTATATATAGCAATGAAAAAAGTGGATAGCAATGACATGATTCTAAATGCTTTTAAACAGTCGTTTAAAGGAAATTTGCTACAGTTTACAATTATTTCACCTGAGCTTGAGAGAAGCGTAGCGAAGCGTTGCACCCTCAAACTCTTTCAGACTGGGGTCAGGGTTCACCGTGGCCGCCTGAAGGTCCTTATGCACAGAAGTAAAAACATCAAATTGATTAAAACAGTCCAAACAAACATCACTAACCTAGTTTACATCTTAAAGACCACCACAGAACTAACAGTTAAAATATACTGTTTTGATAAGCTTTTAATAATGAATGACAAAGTCATGACACCTGATGAAATGCTTCGTCTTTATATAAAGCCGAGGTTTAAAAAATAAAAAATGTTATTGAGACTGTTAATGGATGGCCAAATTTTTAGGCAGTGGCATAAGTGCTGTGTTCAGTAGCTTCAAAACTTTCTGGAAAACTCTGAAAATATTCACTACTGTTTGACAGTATTCAGTATTTTGTGTGGATTTAAATTGCTAAACTGATGACTGACCTGATCGTTTTATCATAATCTGATACTTAAAACCCTAGACTTTAGAGAGGGTGTACTTTCTTTCCTCTTTAAGAGTTTCCTTTAGAAGAGTTCATTAAATGGATGATTTAAATCCCTGTGGGTGTTGGACTGAAGAGATACAAACATTTTAAAAACCAAAATGCAAACATCTTGAAGTCGCTTGGTATGTAACAGCATGCATCCATGGGCTTTGGTAAATGAGAGAAGTGGTCGCACAGTATAGCATGACATGCTACATTGAGAAACAAATGTTAACAATCATTGGATACACACATGTACACATTTTCTTACACATTCATAGCTGTGCAATTAGGATGAAAAGATGAGCATTTTTAATCGCAAGTAAAAAAATTAAAAAAAAACTACTAAAAGTGTTACTGCAGCCAGATAACATATTCTTAAATGAGGTGACATCTATGATGAAGCATCAGCCACGCATGCTGCTGCCCAAGCAGTGACTTTTAGAGTATTAAATTCAAACATGGGAGGGGGAGGACAGATGAGGAGCAGAAGTCACCAACGTTGGGTGCGTAATACTTGCCTTCCACACTTCACTATCAATTTTTCCTCCAAATTCACTCCACACCTGCTTCTACATAAAGCAGTAAGACACAAACACAGATAGCGTTGGGTCGACACATAGAAGTCAAAGGAGGAGGAGGGAGCATCAGAGGAATAAATTCAGTTGAATGTCGTCATCAGACAAACTTACTCCAAACTCACTGACACGAGGCATATTAATTAGAAAATCCTACACTTTTATAATTTTGAAACAATTAGATACTTTTAAATGGAGTATCCCTACAAATATTTTATAATAATAATAAAATAATTTTTATATGTTCATATATGAACAGTTTACATTAAACATAAATGTAATATTCATTTTGAAATATATATATATATTTATTGTTATGTAAAACTGATGTACAATGCTGTGATTTATTCCCTTGCAGATTTTCTGGTTTTTTTTCTTTTTCTTTTCTTACACTTAAATGTTTCAGATCGCACAAATTTTAACAACCTGGGGAAATTCACAAAAACTTTTCAAAGGATGATTTCATTTATTAAGGAAAAACGTTAAACCCAGCAGGCCATATGTGAAATAGTAATCGACAATAAATACAACCGGTTATTAGGGGGAGGTTATTTTTTTCACAGAGGTCCGGCGTGATTTGGAAAACTTTTTTTCTTAATAAATAAAACCATCTTTTGAAAATAGCTTTTTGTAATTAATCTGGTATATTTACCTGATATTCAAATTTGAAAACATTTAAAGGTGACATACAAAACAAAAATAAATTAGCTTTGTAATCATTTTCCACTGCAATGAACATTCACATCTAAAGAAGTCATAAATATATAGCTGCTTTATGTTTGTATTTACTTAAAGTGAAGGCGCTTACCACTGGTAGTACATAGATCATCTACCAGTGGGCATAAGACAAGTATAGAACTAGATACAGTAGATGGTGAAGAGGTAGAGGTCTCCGACATATGCTAAAAAATAGTTTTTAGCATATTTCAGGAGCACAATAATGGGGTCAATATTCCCTAATTATTGTGCTCCTTAGTAGCATTTTACCTCGACCCTAATAATAAACTATTGTTTAATATAATACACACAGTTACAGAATACGCCTGTGATCATTTAGGAAGGTTATAAAACATTTTTAACCTTCAAGAAACATTTGAGATCAGTAAAAGTGTCCTTTTGTTATTTTGAAGGCAATTACTTCAGAATGTATACAGAACTACTTCGTGTTTCAATAAGAATATGGTGTACTTCAAATAAAGTCTGTTATGAGTTTTTATGCTGTGTCTGAAGCAAAATTATACACTTGCAAAAGGAATCAATGGCCTAATTTTTGCCACAAACAAATTGTTAATTACCAAGGGGACAAGTTGAGCTAAAGACCGATTCTCCTACCTTGTCTTCATCTTCATGATATTGAGAATGATTTTCTTGATCGGGCGTCTCCTGTAAGGACGTGGAACGAGGCTAAAAAGGGAAAGAAAAAGAGAAATGAAATAAAATCTAGAATACAGTGAACAGGATTGCAGTTTTCATTGGGAAGTTACAAAGACTCCAGCGGCGTGGCGGTCGCTCTCAACAGACTGACGTGCCAGAATCTCATTTGAGCACATCCATCCGTCAACATCACTCCATTCTCCCTGGATCAATATTTTATCTAGACGTTGCTGCTCTCTATCAGCCTCCTTTCCTCTCTTCACTTTATTCCATCATTCGGCATGATTGGCCAACTGATTGTCGCAGCACGACCTCGTTCGACACTTGAAACGTCCGGCCAGCCGCAGATCGTACGACAGTTTTAATAAAGAATGGAAAACCGTAATAAATTTACACAGTCTTCTTTAAAGGTGTCCAAACTGCTTGACATTTCTAACATTTTGTTAAATTACCACCACAAACTTCCACGTTACAGACAAAAAGTGATACATGTGTTTTCAGATCTTTTTGACAGGTAAAAATCTAGAAAGTTTACTCTGATGCCACTAAATAAAGTCTTTCAATTATTAATTCTTCAGCATTTGCAAACAAACAGACTTGATTTTCTATTCTATGTCATCAACCTTCTAACAGCAACAGTCAATTTAAATAAATAAACTATTAAGAGAAAGCCAGAAGAAGTTATATTTTCAGTTTTCCACAAGGAATGTAAGGCGCACAGAAAACATGTGGAAGAAGGTGATTGGGTCGGATGAGACTAGGCTTTAACTCTGAACCAAACTTTGACTAAACCATCCCCACCTTAACGGTCTATTAGTGCTGGGAGCATTATGGGACAGGGGAGGTTTTTTTCCCCCAAACACAAAACCTGTGGCAAGACATGATAATCAATGTTCTCCATCTAATATGGCAGACTTCGAGTTGTTTTATAAATATATGTAATATGTAACAGCAAAATACATAAAAATTACAGTGAGAATATTCTCAATGATAAAGGGACCTTAATCGTTTGTCCAAATACAAATTTATAGATGGTCTAATACTTACAAAGTAGCAGCTGTTAACAAATCCACATGTAGGGAGAGTGGACTCATGACTGGACAGCGGCTCCACTGAGCTGTCAGAGGTCGTGCTTCCTGAACGAGTCGACGCTCTGAAAAAGATCTCCGCCTGGCATGACTTTATAAAAGAAAGCAGTTGTTTAAAAGAAGGCTGTATCTATCACAAAGCTTCTGGTGAGCTCTGTGACTGTCTCTTAGCATAACAATGTCTTATATTATGGCTTAAAAGAAAATAATTTCTCATATTAAGAAAAACAGAAATTATAACATACATGTTGTTTATCAGGACTTTTTCTTAGGTCCCAAGCTCAGAAAACGTCATAAACTCATCTGATCATCTAAGTATAAATCCTACAATGTAGATTTGGATTTAAAAATCATAAACCGATTTCAAAACCGTATTAACAAGTGTAGACGTTTCAGCAGACTCATAAAATAATAAAAACAACCTATTTCAGCTCATTTCCTCTCACCTCGTGGTCGGGAGTGGTCAGGGGGCTCAGGGAGCCCTGGGAGTGTTTACGCGCCACAGGGGCCGTGGGGTCAGCCAGGGCCGGGGTCTCATTCTGCCCAGGTGGAGGTGGACGAGTGGAGGGCCGCTCCCACTGGGTGGTGCCTGTAGGAATGTGCCAGTAGTAGATACCGGCCATGTCTGTGATCTTCTTCCATCCTGGAGGCAAGTCGGGATCGGTCTGGAACGACTGCTCACTCCAGATATCTGCAGAGAGGTTAAAACATTAAAATAAGATTTGCAGACCCTTCACATACTTTTCAAACAGTATTCACAAGACCTTGTATCTACTTTAAAACTAAATTCTGAAATCAATTTCCACAATGTATAGAACATAATTTATTGCTTAACTGAAATAAACAAACACCCCAAAAATAAGACAAATTCACAAATAACCACACTGGTACGACTGCACAGAAAGTTACTCTTCTGAAAGATCCAGCTGCTCTCTGAGCTGAAGGAACAGCTGTCCAGGATTACAAAACCACTCTGCAGCTGTCTTTTAAATAAGCCATGTCTCCATGTTCTCAAGCAACAGAGGCAAATCTTGTTGATACAATTATGCAACATACACACGCACACACCCACCAACACACACACAATGGTCCAGACCCATTTAGAAAAGTGATCATACAGGCAGAAAAAGAACAGAACACAAAACTACAACCAAACAAACACTGGGCTCAGTTTTAAAGCAACAAAGAGATACATTTGAAACGCACATATAAAGACATTTAAAGACATATTACTACTTAATGAGTCTTGTAATTGTGTCATCTTCTTCTTGGAAGTTTAGATTCGTTCATTGGTTTTATTCTTTGTTTTCTTTTTTAAAACAACCGATCACAAGTCAAGTGCAACGCCTAAAGTATCCATCATCAAATGTGGGAACAGGCAGACACTGAGAAGCAACATCGCAATAAACATGGATGTCTCTACTAGATCTAACTAATTTAAATTGTACAGGAGTTAGATTAAATCATGGACACTCTTAAGGAGGGTCGCTATTTTGGAAAAGAGCTCAGAAGTAAAAGACACTTTTGATGGAAACAACTAAACAAGCTGGCAACATAAACTCTGTAAGTATTCAGCTCCAGTTTCCACTTTGTCACATTAAAACCTTGAACTTCAATGTGTTTTTGCAGGAATTGTATGTGTTAGACCAAAGCACAGGAATAACCAACCGTGATATAGAAAGTAAATTATACATTTCTTTCCAAATGTTTTGCAGATGAAAATCAGCAAAAGTGTGGTATAATTTTGTATTTATGCCCCCTCTAAAACCCTGAAATCAAACCCAAAGCCTAGTTGTCTTTCAACATCACCCACATCTAGCCTCTGTAAGACTCAGGTGGGAACATGATGTTTAAAATTATTTTTCCTCCATTGTGCGCTTGGTTGAAGCTTGGAGAAAACACTGAAGGTGGGAACGTAAATCATCGCACGCAGAAGTCCAATGAGGCCGAAAAGTGTTTGTTTTAAAACGGCACCAACTGCCAAAAAACATGTCAGTTCGCTCATCCTCTGTGAGCCACAAAAACAAACGTCCACTAGAGGTGCGTTTCCACTTTGGGTTCCTGAAGGATTTCACTGCAGAACTTAACTTCCCAAAATCATTTTGACCCTTTGCCGATTGTTCCTTTTATTCTGTAATGCAATTACAACATTAAGCTTGCAGGAAAGAAGAAAAGAAAGGCAACTTCGATCGAGATTACAATCAGATATGAAATTACAATTTATGACAATTTTCTTTTGATTAAGCTCTGAATCAGAAGAAAACTGCTTTAATTCAGAGGAAATTTATCTAAACCTTATGAGATGAATCCTGTCTAAACATTAACCACTCACAAACATGTAGCAGCTGTTGCGCCATTCAAATTTTAAATTGATGTGTAATCAACAAATCTTAGCAGTTATTGCTTTAATCTGGATCTCAGACCATAAACACTGCAAAATATTCTAATTTTACTGGTTAAAATCTCGTAAAGGTTTTGATGAGAGCGCAACCCTTCCTATATTCATCGCTCTCTACTGAGATTGGTGAATTCGATCAGCATATTTAAATACAAACTCTGTAAAACACAGTAATATTCAGCATCTGTAACTGGGTTTAAAGGTTGTGTTTGCAAATAAAAATACTTATTTAAACTGTTTGCGGTATTTCTTGAAGCTGAAGCCCTTCTCAGCTAGCAGAATGCAACATCTGCTCTCAGGGCAGTTGACTGTTGCCGTAATTTACGGGGCAGCAAAACGTTTAGAGGAAGAGCAAGCCGCGTAGTTACCAAAAACACACTCGCACACACTTTACCAGAGAAGCACACACATTCACAGAACTACTGACGGCATGTTTGTGTGCAGAAAGTGGAGTTTGTAGATAAAGTAGTAAAAAGAAAAGGATGCCAGGCTGCAACTCAGGTTCTAGCAACTCATAAAAGTGATATAAGCTCTGAAGGACTGGCCAGCTGGAACGGGTGTGTGTGAGGGGGGGGGGGAGGGGTTGTGCGTGTGTGTGTGTGTGTGTGTGTGTGTGACTGTTGTGATTGCAAAGTAATCTTAAAGTGCTGATGATCTTGATGAAACATGTTGTCATGATAGCAGGCCATATGTTATCATTATGACTCGATCTGTCCTGATTGAGATGAAACTGTAAAACGTGCTTACAGACACACACACCCACTCCAAACATAATTAAAAAGACATCCAATTATAATATCCAAGGAAATAGAACTCATTTAAAAGAAAATGCAAACATTTAATGTCCTTAAAAAAGTTTTTATATACCACATTTTGTCATGTTAATGATAAACTTTAACATTTTTTTTTCCATAAACCGACAGACACAACGGAGAAGTGAAGTGGAAGATTAATGACACATACAGTGTGGTGGATTTTGTGTTTAGTCCATAGTATAACTTCACAAGATGCTCAATATTTCTCATTTTAATTTTTTGTTATTTTTTACTCAAAGAATTTCTACTTCATTCACTTAATATTAGGACTTTATTCTGGTAATATTAAAACTTTATTTTCGTGTGACTGTATTCTTGCAATATTATGACTGTATTTTCATAATTAATAAAAATAAAAAATCTTAACCCGGCCCTAATATTCCATCATAGAGTTGACCTGAATACAAAGTCCAAATAAATAGAAGCTGTAAAACCCGCCTGTCAAACAAATGGTAGTTACTGGGCCCATTGATGCAAATACATCCAGAGTTTCCAAAAATGACATTTTCAAATTCAATTAATCAATAATATTGATTTATCGCCGTGCCCCATAAAAACGTTCACCGGGTATGAATAGTTTTGCAGGAAACAGCACGTTGACGACACAAGGTGCTGTCCTGGACTCCAGCGTCTTTCAGAGCAAGGAACTGTGAAGCAATTTCTGCTGGGAGATGGGGTTCTATAAGCCGAGGAAAAAAATAGGTCAAAGCAAATAAGGCTTCAACGGAGAGAGGCTGACTGTCTGGTGTGATCAGGAGGAAGGACTGTGACAGAACTCAAGCCAGCGTGAGATGAGTGGAAATAGATTACACCGTGAAGACACAGAAAGGAGGAAACACTGTTAGAGAAAATGTGAGGAGACCTGAGACTGTTTTGAATGTTTGGAGACTTCATCACGGATCAGCACCATCAGCGGCGGTCTCTGCAAACACTGTGGGAGCCAAGGAACGACTTAGCATGCATGCAGTGATGCACGCTGCTGTTGTAGTGCACTTAGGATGTTGATTAAAAAAATGCCACACGAGCAACAGAGGCACTAGCCGGTGACAGCCCCAGTTAGCACGCAGTTCCATGCAAGAATACAGTATAACAGAGCAGAGGGGGAAGGGAGCAAAACACCTGAACACATACACGTTCCTTCTGGCAAACACTGCCATGCATCCCCTCTGTCCTTCTCTTATCACTGGAACGATGCAGCATCCACAGAGCAAACAACAACATGAACTTCGTTTTAGAGGAAACACGGATGTCTGCGAATCTGCACATGCACACTTACAGAGACACACTCAGACAGCGCTCAAACTCTAAGCCCACAGCGAAGCTCCAGCAGATCCCGACAAATCCACCTACCCTCGTAATTGACAATCACAATGGCCAGCATATAGTCTTTCCCCAGCATCATAGTTAGCTAGCTGCCTCTCTCACAGCCAAGAACCTGCTGCTGTAATCAAAGCAAAAACCCCAGACAGACAGAAAAAAAAGAGAGAGAGACGTATAGAGAGGGGATACACAGCAGAGAGAGGGTTGAGGGAAATGAAGGCGAAAAGAGCCGTGGGTGGTCGTATTCAGATACGAAGCAGATTTTCAGTGAAAACAAAATCTAAAAAAAAAAAAAAAAGCAGGTTAAAGCAGCACTGAGATAAGTGCAAGCAAGACAGAGAGAGAAAGAGGCTGAGACAGAGGAGAAGGGAGCGAGGTCGTGCATCCCCTGCAGTTGAACTAGGTTTGCTGCTGTTATCATCTTCTAAGTGGAGTATCAAACAAAACCTGTCTCCTTTTTCTGTACCCAAACGAGCACATCTGAGCACACAGTGATAAATTAACAATGTAGTACAAGCAAGCCTTAATGAAAATGCAGATCACTTTTTTTTTCTCCACCTTCCCTTTGGTGTGTGTTTGTTGTATCAGATGTAGCAGGAATGCAATGAAGAGATGAACAGGATGCTAAAGAAAAGCTGATGTTTTTAGAAAGATATTTTGAGACTGACTGTAAAACACACGACAGAAGGTTGCTCTCCTGTGGGTGCTCGTTTTAGCCTTCATTTCAAGCAGCGATGTCCTGATTTGAACCCTGGTGGTTCAGGGTCCAGCTCAGAAGCCCCTCACAAAGTTCACTTTCTTTACTGTTGAGGCCAATTTTGTTAGCTGTACTTCCAGCAAGACATGTGGCGCAGTTTTGCAAAGCACATTTTTTTGACAACACTTGCCTTTTTTATGAAAACATAGGGCCGGACGATATAGCTGAAAACCATATCACAATATAAGTGTTTCATATCAATCAATATCAATAATTATTGGTAGGTGAAATATCTGAACTTCTACCAAACTGACAGGACCTTTTCCGTTTCATTCACAGTTTTAACTCCACAACATTATCATTTTTAAGCTGTTATGAGGCATGGTGGCAGAACCTTAAACTGCTGCTGAGCAAGTTACTCTTGGTTGTTGCTAGGTAACCAAAGAGTGGGCACGTTGCTAGGTAACCAAAGAGTGAGTGAGTTAGTTGATGTCACCAACCGTGCCTAGTTGGTGACATCAACATCATTTAAGAAAATACATGCCAGTGATTTTCTAAAACATTAAAATTAATAAATGATTTTGCTGGGGCCCTTTTCTGGCTGAGGGTATTAGGGGCTATAAAACAACTCAGACCAGGACATCTATAATTTGTCATACAATATGTGAAAGCTGAAGGATATTCTTAGTCATGCATGTTGTTGTAGTCATGGAGGCTTGATTATAGGTCAGCTCGACTTTCTTTCTTGTTTCTAGGAGATGTCATATCTTCAAATGTAAATAACCCTCCAGCTTTGGTCCATTGTCTTGAAACGCAGCATCAATTATTAAAACTGAAGGTTTTCAAATAAGAGCTGCAATGTCTTTAAGAAACGAGGAAGACCAGTTGCTTTCTGTTCAATTACCGAAAAAGCTGGTGAATGTATGAGAAATGTGAAGGAAATTTCTTAAATAGGACACAAGTGACTCTCTTTAGTTCTACATGCCTCTATTTTTCCATCTGTATGTGGGCAAAGTCTTCAACTGTGTCTGTAATGTCCAAAGCGAGAGGTCTACTAAACTTAAAGGTAGTATTTAGACAATGAAGAACAGGATCTGCAAGCTTTTCTGTGTAAAATTAGTTTGTGTTGGTCTTCTAACAAAAAGTCTCCGCTTCACTAAAAATCAGACAAACTCCAGTGCATGAGCATAAGTACCATAATATAGGAATGTTCAATGACAATGTCTTTCACATGTAATGCAGTGTTGGGTAGAACTATGTTTAAATGAAAAAGACAAACAGTGGCTTTTATGTTTCTATGAACTTAGCATTACTGTTTATCCATCTACGGTATCCATTTTCTAACACCCTTGTCCCTAGTGGGGTCAAGATTAAAATATCCAAAGCTAAAAAGGCTGCTGTGGTACTTATTATTAGGTACTCTTTATTTAGTATTATTTATCTGCAAGGTGTTTAGGAGAAATCTGAATCTACTTAGTGCAAAGAACTAGGCTTGTTTAGTCACAGTGGTAAAATCCGTTTAATCTTAGTCAGAAGACATATGAAAGAAGCATACTGTTTTAAATTCCTATAATAATTATTATTCAGATGTCTAATAGTAGGCTGCACAGTGGTGTAATAGGTAGCACTGTTGCCCTGGAACAAGAAGGTCCTGGGTTCGATTCCCAGACTGGGGTTGAACTAAACTCCCCATTTTCATCCTTCAGCCTCGTGTTAGTTGTTTCCTGGAGGCCAAGACATGTTTTATAATTCTGGGGCAAAAAATATTGTAGAAGAAAATTGTTTTTGGATGTGAGGGACTCAACTCAGTTCAACTTTACAAAAAGTTCTTTGCTATATTGAAGGATGGATGCTTCTTCCATCCTTCAATATAAACAGCTATATGATAATAACAATAATAATAATAATAATAATAATAATAATAATAATAATAATATTTCCATCAGAAAAGTCTTGGAATATAAATTATGCTATCACTTTACATAAAGTAATGTAGGCTCCGTTTCCCACTGGCCTGCTTTCAAAGTCTTTAATTTTGTAAGAAAAGTTTTTTTTTTCATGAGAAGATTTAAAGAACATGAAAGAAATTTTGATTTAGTTATGTTAATGCTGTCAAGATTTGTTTTATGACACCAAAATATAAAGGAATACACCTTTAAACATCTATTTTTCTCCTTTTCATTAGTCAGCACAGAAAGCAATACAACTATCACTGTCAATATATACAATCACAACCCAATATTTAAAATATAAACAAGAACACCGAGATTAAACCTCAGAGATCAGACAAATGAACTGTGTTGCTCAATAGATAGTATGGAAATTCAGAAAGATCTGCTGCTGGCAATCAAACTTGCAAAGAAATAAAACACAGACGCTCTGAGTCTTGAACTTGACAGAGCAGTGAGTCATCGGGAAAGCAGAAGGGGAGAAAAAAAATGCCCTACATCTGCAGGACACAAATTGGTTTTCAGCAGTGAACAGTGTCAGAGATCATGGCTCAAGAAGATGGAAGTTTTTCATTTGTCTGATGGGTCCAAATGAAAACTTTAGCATCTTATTTTAACACGATGCTGACAAGATACAATGAGCATATCAATAGATACTGCTCAGGACATTAGCAATAAGTGCTTTGAAAGAGGACAGGATGACAAAAGAGCTCATTCTACATAAAATCCAGGAAAAGAGAGAAACTGCCAGACAAAATTTTACCACAGATGAACTTGAAAAGTTCATCTTAAATTAGAAAAGACTGATTTTCAATTTACAACAGATGGATCCTTGCATGTTTATTCTTCTTCCACAGAGTTAAAAACAAAGTCTTATTTCCTAAGAGCTTGGTCAATTAATCAAAAAAGCAAAGTGAGACGCTACTATAAAGCAAAACACAAGTCCTTTGATTTCTCATTCTCCAAAAAAAAAAAAAAATCTGAAGGGCACAAAATATAAAAGGGTAAAGGTCACAACAGACTGATTTTTCAGCAACATGCAAATGAATTGGTTCTTACAGGTGCTTGGATTATGGGCCAAAGTAAAAAGCTTTACTGACTCAGCCATTGTTAATGAGTGCACAAGTGCTATAGTTGAAACCCTAATGGAGGGAAAGCAAGAACAGGACTTGCACAGAAAACAAAGTGAGTTTAAATATTGACCCAAGATCAGCTAAAACATCTGGATGGTGCCATTTATGAGGAAATGTATAAGCAGATGACTAAGCTGCTGTGTCTGACAATGCACAGCTGTTAGTACATTAAAGTATGTTGCCTGCACTCATAAAAATATCTCTCTGCCAAAGCCAAACAGCTTATGGTAGAGCAGGTGTGATAGTGTGGGGCAGCATCTTCCTCACTGGAAAAAAAGACTTAGAAAGCAAACTCATCACAGAGAAATAAGGTAAGATTCTGCAGCCAGAGGCAAACCCACATCTCCAGTCTCAGAGCGAAGCTCTGTTCTCACGTAACGGGATTCATCCGGAGTTTGGGAGTGGAGAGAATGGAAAGCCCTAAGTGTAGTGCGTACCTTAGCAAACACTTGTTGGATCAGAGCTTGAGTGTGCTCTTCTTCTCAGAGTGACCAACACAACCACACATAGTGACTATAAATTCTGGCTGAAAAATGAGATGCCGTCCCACAGCAGTGTGAGACCACGCTGGTGACGGGCATTAGGAGCAGGTGACAGGCTGTTGTGGTTTTGTTCTCCATCACACTACTGAGGCCTTTGTTTCATGAATATACGGCCAATGTGTCTCGTTTCATTCAAACCTCAATCACCAAAACCAATCAACGCCATGAAACTAGGGGTGGGCAATGTGGACTTAAAGTTTTATTGTAATATTTTATGGCACTATTGTGATGCCCATAAAAATGACAAGAACTACTTCTTTATTGCTTTTCTTTCAGGTAACTGTAAAAGTGTGACTGTATGGCACAGCAATCATAGCCCATTTAGAACATCAGTCACATAAAAATGTGTGATTTGTATCACTAAAATAACTGCATTTAATCATATTTTCATATTTATTGAAATGTATTGATACACCTTTATAGGACAAACAGTGGAGAAAATAGTAAAACTAACAAACTGGCAATACAGAGCGTTTTAGGGGCTTTTAAACATCATTAATTGGAATTTATTGTGACAATGATAAATAAAAATCATATCATGATAGGAAATTTATCGTGATAAGTGATAAGCAATACGATAAATGCCCACCCAAACATGAAACACAAGTTAGTAGCAGAAGAATCTGCTTGGCTGTGGTTGGAAGGATTTGGCAGGTTTTTCATTGGAATAACTCAAACACTCAGCTCTGCTACTAAACCCAGAGACGCATTTTCTGTGGTGCCATTTAAAGGGGACGCACACAGGCTTTCCATTTAAAGCCCAGAAGCTGCAAAGAGATAACTGACCAATGAAAAAATATCAGTTTTTCAAAGTAAGTGTGTATTTAATATAGGGGGGTCTTTTTAAAACGAACCTTAGCAATAAGTGCTTTGAAAGAGGACAGGATGACAAAAGAGCTCATTCTACATAAAAGACCTCCATAATATTTAGCAGAAAAATAAAGTCAGGCAGAGATTTTGTGTTAATTCATTGCAGATGGACAGAGTTGACCGACTAACCACCCATGAGGCTACAAGGCCAGTACCAGGAGAGCTCAGAGCTGCAGCGTTTGTTATTCTGTAAATGCATAACTGTTTCCATGCACTGACACAAACAGAGTTACCATAAATGGAAACATGTCATCAGTGAGAGGATGGCTGCAACCACTACAGAGCACACTAACATACACACGAAAAGTCCAGTCTGTGGCACTCAGCCTCACAAACAATCTGCAAGCAAACAGCAGAAGCTATAAAGTTTAATGCAATAAAGTCTTTACAGCAGGAGTTTGATTTTGTGCAAGTACCTGTCTCCTCAGGGGAGTTGCTGTCCTGGGACAGGGTAGTCCAGCTCAACTCTTCATCACTGGGGTTTAGATTCTGGATGCGGTTCAACGCACAGTCTGTCTTTGCTCCAGTCCTCCGGTCCTTCTTTGTCTCTGGAGAGGAGGAGGAAGAGGAGGGGCAGGAGGCAGCAGAGAGCAGGCGGGTGTCTTCTGGACTGCCTTGCCTTGGCGGGCAGAGCGGGGGAGGAACCCCAGAGTTCTTTTCTGATTGGAGGAGCACGAGGTTGGACTGGAGTTCGGAGATGATTTCAGAACCTGTAGAAACTTTGGCCTCCTTCATGGGAGAATCAGGGTTCAGCATCAGCAAAGGCTTCTTCTCCTCCTCCTCCTCATCATCCTCCAGCTCCTCCACCACCTCATCTTCCTCCATCTTCATCTTTGATGGGATTTCCTTTTCAGACAGAATGCTTATGTCGTCGGGCTCCTCCGCCTCAACGTTCAAGACAAAGTCTAAATCTGCCGTACTGCCGTTCAGCTTGGTCTCACCCGTCCAGATAATGTTACAATCTGCATCTGATTCCGTTTTCTGCTCCGACTCGGCATCGCTGGTGGATCCTGGCCGCTGCTCAGCATCCAACTCAAACGCATCCTCCTCTCGGTCGTTGTTCGTCAGAGAGTGACTGTCTTGCTCTTCTACCGTGTTAACGTTGGGATCATCAGCTATCGGTTCTGGATTACACTCGGGGGCTGTCGGGTCAGGGTCGGTTGTGTTTTTATTGTGGTCCTGACCGGCTTTACGCAGCTGGTTGGCCCCGTTCTTGGCTAGCTTGGGATTGTTGGGGCCTGCAGGCTGCGACGGGGGCAAAGACGGCGATGTTGAAGGTGGTGCATTTTCTCCAAGGCCCATGGCAGCCTGGATGCTCGTGAGTGCATACTTTTTGCGACACTTGGGTGGCGTGGCCGAGCCTTGCTTGATGACGTCGCTGCTGAGTAGCTGATTGTGTGAAGAGCGGAGACTGAGAGAGGTGGGAGGCGTGGCAGCAGGGCCATTGCGATTGGTCACATCCACTGACATCATTGTAACACGAGACAGAGGACCTACAATAGAATAGTAGGATATTTGAAGGTTCACATGATGACAGCATTATTCAAAAATCCGATTTCCATTGCCATAGTTTACCTAGAAAAAAATATTTTAAGTTCTTTAATTCTCACCAACAATTACTCAAATTAAAGATTTTAAATTAAAGTTAAGCATTTTTGCTCAAGCTTCCTTAATGAAGATATAACCTAAAGCATTAGGGATCTGAATGCTTCATTTATTTTAAATACAGAAAATATATCATTTATAGGTACTAACTGGATTAAAAGATCAGCTTCACATGAATGTTTTTCTGCCATTTTTCAATTTTAAAACTACTTCACAGCAAATTTTACAACGTTTCAAAGGTGCTTTAAATAACAATAATCCGAATAATAAAGAATGATAGGCCATCTCTGGCAATTCTGTGTTCAGTAATATCTTTTTTTGAAAATGATATTAACATAAGGCATTGTCTGTGTGTTCAAACAATCAAACAGATTGTGTGTTCAAACAATCTGTTTGAACACACAGATTGTTCAAACATACAAAAAGCAATGCTGATCATATTCCAGCATATTATACTTGTGCATAAATGTTAAAAACATGGTTTGTTTTGAGTGGTAATGAACACCAAGAAAAGTAAGACAAATCAAAGGATTTTTGTATATATATTTGGCTCTTATTTTTTTTTATTTCATGTATGAGAGTTTAGGTACTGAGCAGGTTAAAGTAAAAGCTGGATGTTGAGACTCGATGTAAATTTCTTACCTGTTGGGTATGAAGTCACTGACCGGCACTGCTCGCCACTTGGAGCTCTGAAGACTCAGCCGCAGATCTGAGCACCAAAGAGAGAAAAAGGCACAGCAAAAGGATGATCACTGAAGAATGAAAGGAATCCTGAGTACTTCTTGGATGGTCCTCAGAGACCCCATTCATGCATGTGGAACCCGACTGCCACAGGTTTCTGTGGAAACCTACAGCTCTGTCAGGCTGTGAGGATTCGTGAGACATCACAGAAACCAAAAAGGAAAAAAAAAAAGTGAATGTACCTCAGTAACGTTCACACGCGGTTAAAACTGTGTCTGAATTTTATAGATTATGAACAACACCAACAGCTTGTAAAGAATGAATTCAGAACCAGACTTTTACTTGGACTCTTATCAAGAATGCATGCTTTACAGAACATGTTAAAAGCAGACTTGTTAGGAAACAAAACTTAATACTTACCAGAAAACTATGAATTTTGAGAAACACCAGGATGCTGCAGGTCCATGTTGGTAGTCCGCAGCACCTTCTTCAGCCAATCACTAAAGCAGCAGTGCACTAAAGGAACAAAACATAAAACAGGATTAATAACGGAGCACGAGGCAGGGTGAGCAGAGAGAGAATAGGGGATACACATAAGGAGGACAAATAAAAAGGCATTAATTATTCAAAAGCACAGTCAAACATTAATACTCAGAATGGCTGTGTGTTTGCATATATACACCTTATGAATGTGGGAACACAAAGCTCATTTTGTGCAGGGCTCATATTTCATGAAGTCTTGCCAACAATGTCCTGCCTGGAAATATCATAAACTTAATGCCACATGAGAGCAGTGAACTCCTCTTCTTCTGCTTTCAAACAACACCATGAACACACACTAACTTGTGCTACAAAAGAACTTATTAGGAGTCCAGACCAAAACTCAGAGAGGGGCAGAGAAACATGCCTGTTGACAGAGCGAAATAGAAAGTCTCTAATCAATAAAAACATCCCACCGTTTTGGCAAACATTACCTTATATGTGAATTTCAGTATCTTCAAAAGATGCACAACTAGGTTATACAGCAAACTAGCATCACAACAAAGTATTTTAGGGATTGATTAATGAGTTTTACAAACCCGGTTTCATGGTAAATACGTTACATGACCTGCAGTTACACTTTATCTAGTCCAGAGCTTCATTCGTCATTCATTATGTGTATGTAACCATATAAAACAATAAATATCAAAATTAACAATGAAATAAATAATAGATAATAGAATCAATTTTGACAAAATAATGTTTTGTTTATTTACATATTATACTTTGAACATAAATATGTCAGGAGTATGAATAATTTTGTACTTTACTGCAGCACAAGATGTTGTCGGTGCAGTTACAACAACAAATCTGAGCTACTGGTCTTTCCCTTATGTGCAAATAAAACTGTATTAGTTCTGCAATAGATGCTGCTTTTCTCAATGTTTTAAATGGCTGCATGATTTGAACAGATATGCCAGAGTTTCCCTCTCACAGCTGGATTAGACAGCAGGAACCAGGCATCTTCTGGAAACAGCACATCAAAGGTGGTGAGAGAAGATTCAAGACAGTAACTGCATATTTGGACAACCAAGTATACCCAATATTTTTTTAAATAGCTGAATTTGATAAACAGACTAAAGTGTGAGGCAACACATATTAAATTATTTCACACTTAAAGCTGTTTACCAGGGTACATAGCAGATTTATTAAACAAAGACAGACCATGGGATTGCACAACTGCTACTTGACACCCATACTTATGTGGTACTTAGGCTGTGCTGTCCTCTTACTACACAACAAACTAGCATCTGGTTTGATTGGCAAACCACCAACTCCAGTGAGAGGGTGCGACATGTAAGGGGCAGCTGTGTAATTTGGACCACCTGTACAAACTTTAATGCTTTTTTTTCCCCAAATGGTTTGAACTGGGACAGGTGAGATCATGCTGGATCAGTTGTTGGATGAGGAGCAACATAGCAGGTGTAAGTGTTTAAGAGCCTGGGCTGGCATTGAATCTTGAGGAACCACTGCTGTTATTGAACGACAAAGAAGTGGAAAAAATGGTATGCAAATAAATGTCTGATGTAACAGGCATAATAAAAACCCATCTATGACTGAGACAAACACACAGAGAGGAGAGAAAGTTTCTGGATTAGAATTACAAGGCATGCTCGATTTCTAGAATCTTGCACCAACAAGCCTGCATACCGGAGAAAATATTTAAGTGAGAGAGTGAAAACATGTTTGTTCAAAAGGGGCGGATGTACACTAAAACTAGTGAGTCATTTCTCCCGAAACAGTCAATGACTGGTTTTTGAAGACCGGATGTAACACCTATAAAGGATCTGCATCTTTTTCTAAAATAGGAAACCACATATTAAAAGTAGCTAGATTTAAACAACAAATCTGTTAATGATTTAGAACTATTTGCATTGAGCCAAAAACCAACACTTGATAACACTGTTGCCGTGAGGCCAGTGATGTCTGCCGGTTACATGAGGGTGCTGATGGTTTGTAAGCTGTTGGATCTCCTCTTGAGGATCTAACTGCTAGCAGGAACAGGCCGGAATATCCAAGCCTGTTCCAAGTTCCAACATAGCAAAAAATAATAATAATTAGCACATTGAGCCTTCAGACGAAAAGGAACACTGGTTGAACAAGTTCTTGCAAAATCAAATCAATTATAATTAGCCTACAATTTTCCCATTACCCGCTGTTATTTCTTGACCACTAAGATCCATATTAGGTAAGGGAAAAAAATTTAAAACCTTTTTTTTTTACATTTGTCATGCTTCACTTGAAATCCTTTGTGGGAACTTCACAGAACTCCCTCTGGAACCAGAAGTGGCCTTTGCATAAGCAGCAGTTCTCCCTGAAACATGTAAACACACTTTGATGTAAAAAAATAAATAAATAAATATTTAAAAAAAAATCTGTGGAATTTCCCCTCAGAGTTGCTGCTTCAACCTCAGTGATTATTTCACTGCAAGCCAAATGCTTCAGAAGCAAAAATAAAAAATAAAAAACTGAAAGCAGCTAAGTAGAGACTACATGTGGGGTGCTGTGTCATTTTCTGCCCCAAACACAGATGTCTGAGCTACAGATCTGGAGCAAAGCAGAAGAACTAATACGCATTAAAACTACAAGTTTCAACCCCAGAAATCCATCTGGTACTGGGTTCCAACTGGATGGGATGAGTCTGTGAATGCAACGCCTTTTACGAGCCGCAGCGCACTGAGAGGCCTTCTGCTGTAGATAGGGGCTGCTTGGGGGGGTAATTACAGAGCTCCTATGTGGGTGGGACAACCGTGACACTGACACACACAGTACACACAAACAGTAAGTGCGAGGTCAAGCCATCCACATGGACTCATTTGTAAACAGTTTATTACCGTGTCAGAAAACAGAAACACCTTCAAAAACAAAACTACAGAGAAATACTTTATCAGCAGATTGGGAGATGGACGGAAATTAGATCTCCATTGTTACATGGAGTAGGACAGTGACCTTTGACTGTTCTTGTGTGTTGGTGTCAGACAAACTTGGCAGTCTGGATAAAACAACAATAAAGGCAGCAGCTGCTAACACCCCACCTCTTCTGTCAGCCTGTCTGCCTGTTTCTGTTTCCTGCGTCACTGAAATCTTTTCCAAAACTCTGGAATGAGAGAATCCGCTTCAGCTCCAAAAGCCAAATGGATGCCAGCCAGAAGTTTGATTGGCCTCTCGTCTGTTCTTACTGTTTATCCCTCACAGGTTTTTCAGCATAACTCTTCATAGTTTCAACATTAATCCTGATTGTCTTACGTTTTTCGTCCTTATTCATTCACCTTGAAAAACTATTCATACCCCTTAAACTTTTCCACACTGCAACAAATATGATGCATTTTCCAGACTTTTAATAACCAAGAATCAAATATCTGACAGAACACTGATCGATTGATTATGTCCCAGCTGCAAACCTACTAATACATGGCAATCCACTTTATACCTAGTTCACATGGTAAGATTTTTATACCGGTTTAGTTCAGATTTTCCCATTACAACAATCTTAAGGAACCCAATTATTGCAATGGCTCCTAAAATCATCTTAATAGATATTCCTGCAGTGAGTAATCTCACCCGCTTGGAGGAACGTCAGGACCGTTTCAATCTAAAATCGGGGATGTTCAACAGGTTGGATTGTCTTGGCTTGACGTATTTCCCAAGAACAAACGAGATCACAGCCTGCTGAATTTGACATTTAGCCAATCAGAAAGTAAGGCGATGGAAACAGCTCTGCCACAAACGTAACCTTAATAGAAGAGTGTCAGTAAAATTTGACATTTGTAGCAAGCCGTGCAGGTTCACAGCAAACATGGAAGTAGGTCACAGTTCTTGTCAGATTAAATCCAAAATATCATCCATCATTTTTTCCTTATGCAACCCTCTGTGATGGTATAGCACAAAAAGCTTGAGAAATACATTGACATTATAATGAGTCTCAATGTAAAAGTTCAAGGGCTATAAATACTTTTTAAGATAGCACATGTAATCTGGCTTGCAGATCCTCTGCCTTTTCTTTGTTTTAGAAGGGATTCGCTGTCTTTTCTCATAAGTAAGAAGGTCTGTAAACACTCATAAAACCAGCCTTTTCTCTCCACTACCCTGATTTACAGCCATCTTCCTGCTCCTCCTCCTCTTCTCTTCCCCCGTGCTCATGAGAAAAGCCCATCTGTTTCAAAAGCGACAGACAAAAGACGCAAACTCCAGCACACAGATGCTAAACTGTAACAAATAAATAAATTGATGCATGATAATATAATGGCAAATAACAAAATAGAGCATCCAAATTGGTGCGTGTTCAACTTTTTGATCAGGATAAAGTGTACGCCAGTAGAACAATGTGTGGAATTTATTTCCAGAACCTTTGACAAGGACGGTTATTGATGTTGTCACTTTTCAATTACGATGCCATATGATGACTACAGGAAAAATACAATTGTGTGCAGCTGAGCTGTGAAATATCTCACAGCTTAGCTCTATACCAAAGCTGAAATTCAGCTAATTCAGCTACTTGACACAAACTTTTGCATTAATAGGAATTGATTTCACGTCCTTTGGTTTTAATGTAAAGCAGTAAATGGCTTAGAGTCTGCATTGCAGATTTATTTTATGAGCCTTTCTGTTAATTTAAATCTACATGTGCAGATCTTTAAGTAACCACAGGCACAAAAATGTGTTTTCACACTTAAACACCAGGGATGTTCAGAAGGATAAGAAATAAATTGGTCAGGAGAATTTTTATTTTTTTATTTTTGCAGTTCACACCTAATTGGCAGCAGGAGGTTTTAGAAGAGTAAACATTCTCACAGATGGAAATACCAGGAAGGAGAACGTCTGTCTACAGCACACAGGAAGCAAGATATGACGGAGAAAGTATGCTGAGAACTGTTTTCTTAACCACACGTTGAGAACAGCTGAGGAGTCCTCTTGTTGTGTTGACAGAACGGATCTGAGCAGATCTACAATATCCAGGATCAAGAAGGAAATGGCAGAAAGTCAGCAGATGCTCTAAAAGATTTGTTGCAACATTTGCACATTGAATCATCCACTAATCTTTCAGCCAATTTGCTTTGAGGTTGGATGGAACATTTTTCTGCAAGAAACTCAAAGCTAAACTTGCTGGCTTCTTCAGTTTCCTCATCCCCATTCCTCCTCAACACTTGTAGGCTGTGTGGCTTGAAAACAACTAATCCAACTAAGACCATTCATCCTAAAGCGAGATGTAAAATCAGCAGAAAGCAAAACAATTCAAGTTAAAGTTCAAAATATTTCCAATCACAAATTTCTAGGGCTTAAATGTTTAAGCAAAAGTACTTGGGCGGCACAATATCAGGCCAGGAATGCAAAGGCAAAATCAAAGATTAACCAACAAACCACAGATAAGTATGAAAGGATGGAGAGAAGTGGTGAATGGATTAATACGTGGAAGGACAAATGAGTGATGGAAGGTTAGAACAGCCTTTCTCTTAATTATGACGACTTTCCACTCACAGTGAATGAAAACATGATATTTAAAATTAAAATATTACATCAGACCAATGCGGGCTTAAGGAAATGTATGCTTAACACCTGATTAGAGCTTGTTATTGTCAAAATGTGATTTTAATCTAACAAACAAGCCTCATCAGAACACATATAATTTATTGAATATGGTGGACTCCATATGAACCACTACAGACTAAGCTGCTAATATGAGTATAGCCTTATATAAAGAGCATTAGACTGGTGGCGTAGAGTTCAGGACAACCTCCTTTTGAGTAAGAAGTCCAGAGACTAAACATCTACATCTTTCTTTTCTGAGTTTCTTATATATTGGACGGATGAACGGACAAAGTATTTACAATCTTAACTGTGGAACAGGAAATAAAATCTGAAAATGCGTTTTTTTCATATCCTATTATCTACGTTAATCACATGCGCGCAAGCATATTTTACCAAAATTTTTCATACATCAGCAACCTGTTAACGATAGTGAGTTTGTGCTTGTAATGAATGGATGAAAACAAGGAAGAAGCTTAGGAAAAAACAGCCATCATAGTCTTGCTTCCACAGCTTATGGCGGAAGCTTTAGGGGGAATGGAGGGAGTTTGGTCAATAGTGGGAAATAACAGAGACAAAGCAACACTCTGCTTGAGACGTCAGTCTAAACAAACCACCCTGTGTACAGACAAACACGCACTGAGGCCTTACTTGCAAAGACAAACCCACAGTTTGAACCTACTTCTCAGCAGGCTACAGCGATGGTGAAGGAAGGGCAGAAATAGCTGCACTGTAATTGTACTTGTGGAGCTAAAAGGAGAGTTCAAGGCTTCAAGCATTTTGTGTTTTGAATGAATGAGTGCCTCAATGTGCTGTAGTCGCACAGCTAAAGATATCATTTACTGCTGTTATGGTTTTTATGGTTGGAGGAGTCAAAGAAAAAAAATAACCACCAAAAAAAAAGAAAGGCGTGAGGAATTTTTAGGGTGTGCCAAAGAATCCCAGGCATGTCTGAGTGGATGAGGGCAACTAGGGGCAAAAGAAGTGCAGAAAGCACACATGAATACACGCATGCCCTTTTGAAACACCTTCAAGTGCTGACCACATGTATACACACAGTAACCTTTGACCAAATGCAAACTATGAGCTGAAACAATGACAAGGCAAATAAAATGTAAAGGAAGAGGCTTATTTAACCAAAGTTAACTACGGTAATCAGTTGAACAAATACAAGGAGTTTCCTTACATTTACTTCTTTACATCAGACAACGATGTTTTATGTGGCAAGATTAATAGAATAAAAGGCTGTTGACACACTTAACAAGTCAATCCCTTAAAATCCTGTCATAAAGAGGGGCGGACGGGATGACTGAGTGTAATGCAACCCTCCAACATTCACGTTTATCTTTTGACTCCTATAGAAGTTTGATAAATGGAAGGTACCAAGCCATGCTAAGTCCATTTTGCTTAATGGGGAAACTCTTTCCCAACCCCACTGCTGAAAGTACGTACTAGTTAACAGCAGGAGTACACCTGCTGGTAATTATTTTATTTATATTAGATGGGTTTTTTTCTTGGATTTTTTCCCCATCTTTACACCCTGCAATAAAATGTGTTGTTTGGGGTTTTTTGTTTGTTTGTTTTGTTTTTTGCTTTTTGCATAACACCACCTGACAGAAAATGTTAAATATCAAATTTGGATCTCGATCCAATTATTGAATGCATCATATCTAACCACTGTCAGATCTCTGCAACACCAACCTGTATTTTTTTATTATTATTTTGCTTTTTTTAGACCATTACCCAGTGTCCCCACTACTCTCCATAATTTTCTCTATCTCAACAACTTTAGATCAGATTCTAACTCCAATTATTAGTAACAGTGAGGTATTTACAAATAAGTCATGGAAACATAAAAGCTTAATGAAGTTATTTTAAACTGAAACATGTTTTTTTTATGTTGCCTATTTTGCTTCAACATAATGGTAGATTATATTCAAGTTCAAAGAGCTAAAGGCAATACTTGCTAGCAGTGCTTAAATCAAATCTAAATCCCTACAAACATGTCATCATTTCCAATAAGCCTAAGTGTTTTACAATGACCATCATGCATATTTAAAAAAAATGTGATTTGCCTGAAGTTTAACGGATATTATGTGTGTATCCTGGTAATAGCCCAATGACAACATAATTTTGCCACTCAGACAGTTCTACCTGCAGCAGACAGTGCTCTCAGCAGAAACCTTGCTGCCAGAGAGCGGCATAAAAACATCTACACTATTCAAATCAAAGACAGCTTGGCCCATTTTGCTTAAGAAACAGCACCAGAGGCAAAAGAGAGCAGAATGTTATAAAGGCAAACTCATTACTGTGTTTCTGTTGCATTTTAAATAAACTGCTGTCCAAGTGTTTATATCTGCTTAAGGTTATAGTTTTACTTTGATAAGGCAAGTTTATGTTTTTTTTTTCTTATTAGACAAAGCTCTTGAAGCAAAATTCCCTGTGGTTGTACTTTTCTCATTTTACAAAGAACAAGACAAGAAGCCATATTAAAAAGTCTTCCACTTGAAGCAAAAGCACACAGACAGGCAGACAGACATGCACAAAAGGATTGTCAGATTCAAGGCGAGCCCAGAGGGAGCCCAGAGACCCATCCTATATATAGCTGTGATGTGGCAGGACATCCGAGAGGAGAGGGAGGTCTAGACATAAAACGACACAGCACTTGGTCTATGAGTGTCAGTGATTTCAGCATGGTCTTTTTTTTCTCACATTACATTAAAAAATCCAAACTATATCTCAAAAGATTGGCTGAACTTCACAGCCGAAGCTAAGATTGCAGATTTTCTAGATTTTAGTCTCTAAAAGGAAATAAGGCTTTACATAAAAGTGTACTAGCATGTGAGAAAAAGATATCAAGGCAGAGTTAGTGGATCAGAAAGAATGACTCAAGGGAGAAAGAATGTCCCTTGTCTGCCAATGAAACCAACAAGACTACTAAAACAGTCGCTGTGTTTCTAATGCTTTTATAATCCATCCTTTCGCTCATGTCATCTCCTCCTCCTCTTTTTCTGACCATCCTTTTCAATGTTGTTACCAAAAATTTGCAAAATACATTTCTGACTAAACTCAGATTTTAAGACAAATGAGCCCCCAAACCAAAACTGTCAGAAAAAAATTTGCACAGTCCCCAACAGAACTAAAGACAGTGCATTAGGGTTTAGGTAGCACATTCTAAAAATGTCAGACAAATGCTATTAACCCTCCTACGCTCTTAGGAGACAGGTTCATTGGACCCCACAAGCTTTTTACCCTGTGCAAGGTCCGGTGGAGTCGCACTGACACTGTGTGCGCTTTTAAAAACAATTTACTCTGACATTTGCCGCGCTCCATCATGCTAAGACCATTGAGGGTTGAAACTTTCAGATATAATTTCATAAAAGGTAAACGTTAGCTACAGAATTTCTAAATATAGCATTATGGCCTAGCAAACTTTCTGCAATGTTAAGAATTTTGTCAACTTAAAACTATTTCAAGATTGTTCATCAAAAATGAATGGCCAAATAAATTATTTGCAGCTTGTTAATGCATGTCCCGTTACATATGGAAACCTAATATATCCTGCAAATAGTGCTTATTGTGATTATGAACACATTGATAATGTAACAACTTTATGATATAATCTGTATTTATTTCATGAAGAGGCTGGAACGTCATCACATGGTTCTCCAGTGACTCAGTTGAGTCTAAATGCAAAAAGCGACTTGAGTCAGAAACCTAAATGACCACGAGGACTGCAGATGTGATTCAAGGTTTCTGTGACCTAACATCCTGAGCATTCACAGAGCAGGAATGCGTTTCATTCAATTCAGGCTCCAGCCTTCAGCACGAGGGTTAATTGTTCCAGCAGAAGGAAGAGCAGGAAGCTGCAAGCCCTTAAGACATCTAGTAAAGAGGGGGGTTTCACATGGGAGGTGGGCAACATCATCAACTTTAACATCAAGACATGATTATAAAAGCCCAGCCTGTGGAGAAAAAGCAGCAGTGCAACAAACCTTGTAATGAATCCATCAAGTAGATGGTGAAACACAGTTTATTTTAGTGCACTAAGTATAGTAAGATTAAGCTGTGACAAGATCTATAAAAATGGACCTGTGAAACAATTATCTTCAAGTTGACTCATGCAAAAAACTGAAGTGTGTTTAAAACAAAACTTAATTTATGTGCCCAATAAAAAGAGCAATTCTGCCAAAAGGAACAAGACAAAAGCTGCATCAACAAACCCTGTGGAAATATTTTAAAACCTCATATAAAAGAGGTTTGAGTTGTACACAAGATCACAGAAACCACAATTTTACATGTAGAATGGACATTGAGTCTATTAGTGATTTATCATATTTGAGCTTTCTGTTAATCTCTGACAGGAATTTGATTAAGACAGATCTAGCAACACTTAGGCCTGTAACAACAACAGATTTTTCTGGATGATAAATTGTTCCAGAAGTTATTGCAATAGACAATAATGATGTTGTTTTGAGACCATTTTAAAGTAACATAATGGTAAAATAATAATGCAAGAGCACATTCTAAAATATCAGTAAACTTTACATTCTAATGAACATTTAACACTGGAATTGGAAGACATTTTAAATATCCAAAATAAATAAACTTTTTTGCAAAAACAAAATTGTCCTTCAAAACAGGGATAAAGAGACCAAAGCACCAAACTGAAGACTTTTTTCATCCAGGTTTGGTAGAAAGAGAGGGGGAAACGATAAATCATGCCAAGGGAAGTAAATTAGTTTGTTTGAATTTTTCATGCAATTAATTGATTATTTTTGACAGGCCTAGCAACACACATAAAGCAGCTCTGAAAACATCAGTGTGCAGACATCAGATCAGCTGCTTAAATATTGATCTTATCAAGTCACATTACTAAATGCATAAAAAAGAAGCTCAAGCAGTTAACATTAGTTAATGTTGGAACTGGCTTTCTAATATCTATTTGTTACATTATTGAAGAAACAAAAAACATTGAGTTGCAGATGAAGTTCACCACATTTTAGTTCCTACCTGTAATTATTGCTTATGAAAATAATGCAATATTTTAGCATTTTATGGGAAAATTATAGGCTATGTGGGCTTTTTCACTGGTTGGTGCTGGATCATATCTGACAAACAGCATAGACTGCGCAGAGCTACAGAGGCCATCTCTGTGCAAGTTACAGATTATATTTAATTAATGCAATCAAAAATTGAACAGTAGGACTGTATATAGGTTTGTGTAAGCACATACATTCAAATCTGAAGCGTTTAGATTCACTGTTACTGTTATACAAAACCACTGCATGCAAACATCAGGTGGGATAAAGTGAAGGGATATTTTATGCAGCAAGTCTGTGGGTTTAAGCTACAGTATGCAAAGCACTGTGCTATTTCCCATACAATAAGAAGAAATATTGCAGATTAGCCATGATTTCTCCAAGGTGAGAATGAATGATGATGGGCTAACAGACTAATAAATCCCCAACTGGTATGCATATGGTGCTGTAATAGAAAATATGCCAGAAAGCAATCACTCTAAGAGTACTGATACCACAATTCCCTTACTACATTTAAGCCTGGACATTAATCATACACCTGGCACGTTTAGTTTTAAATTCCTCTTTTAATGTTTCTTCTGACTGAAAGTAATATTCATGTTTTCAAATGATCCAGCCAAAGACCCAACTTCAATATCTTAGAAAATGTTTTGAGGGAGGATTAGGGTGATGGCAAAGGCACCATCCAAACCCAAAACAGATGTGGAGACAAAGATGAAATTAACAGCGGAAACACACACAAAGCTGCTCAGTAATTAAAAGCATTTGATTGCTATAATGCCAAAACAGATTCTTCTATTCATTGTCAGGAAGGCTGTAATTTTTGACGTGTCATTTTTTAAATACTTAAATTAAAACATACATGTTTGTCTAAATTCAATCTCCTTTACTACAGATATGGAAAGCCATGAAGATGTTTTCCTGAAAAGTGGGGAAAGCAAACTGACTTGGAGAAGGCTTAGATAACAGGAAGGTAGATAACAGGAAGGCTAAATGTACTGGAACAATGTTGCTGCTCTGCTTTATTCTTTTGATCCTTCAACCTCTGTCTGTCGTGAAAGATCTCAGAACAATGATACAAAAATGCACCCAGATACTGCTATTTAGGAAGGCCAGATACACTAAACATTTTCTCTTTGCTTTAAGTTAGTAAAGCCATTATTTGTAGAAACAGTCTAAAAAGAAATTGTGATTTACCAAGCATGAGATTGAATGTAAATATCCTGCTGTCATAGGTTCCATTTTTAGAATCATTTGACAAATCAGATATTTCATTCATTTGTAAAAGAGCAGTACTTAGTTTGATGAAGTATAAAGCCTATCACCTCTACAGCAGATTTTAACAAGTCTACAGCAAAATACACAATAAAACCTGAGGTAATGATAGTTAGCTGCCAGTGTCGCATTTTGTTGGTGGATAATTCATACGTATGCGCCTTCAGAGAACACAAGTTAGCTCTAGCTCAAGCACTTGGCTTCGAGTGGACTTGAAGCTCGCCAGGAAGGATTTTTTCTTGATTGCAGGAATCTGGCTGCCTTGCGCCTCTGCAGACATCTGTGGCCACACAAAAGTTGTTACCATGCTGACTGCACACCAGCAGTGCACATGTTGGAAAATGAAATTCTGATCTCCTAGAGTGGCAGTATTTTCAGAGATCTGCAGACATTTTCTGGTAATAATCCAATCCAAATGGCCTTTGTGAATAAGATTGAGGGGAAGCAGACTCTGACAGCAGTCCTTTTTGTAGCACTTGGCACTGGAGATAAGCCTTGCTACTAGGCTATGCTACAGTTAGCTTAAGTAAAAACAGTACAGTCACTAAAATATATTCTCCATCTAGGAGAAAAAGTTACTACAACAATCATTTCAGTCTGAGGGCAAGTAGGACTGGACTAAAACACATAAAATGTGACATAAAAAGCAGAAATAGCTTTCTTACTGCAGGGAAAAAGCTCTTTGCTTTTTTTATTGCACCAACGTGACATTTGAAGCAAAACATCTTTATCTGTGAGATCCCGTTTGGGTGTTCTTTCTCACAACTTTTAAAGCCAGCCATGAGGAGAATCCAGAGTAATTTTAATGCATTGTTGTGAATGCCACTGGAATATACTCTTCATCTGGGAAAGAAATAATTGTTGAGGATAACTGTTTCTACAAAGTGCTTACTACTATTTATATTTGAAGTTTGTTTCTCCTCACTGTCTTGATATCAAGTCAGACTAAAGTCAGTGTTTAAGGTCACTGGAATTACCAAAATGCTTTCTATTTCAATACAGAAATTATTTCTGTTTTTTAAAGTCATAGGTTTACATAAAGTAAGCAACCCCACATGATGATGTCATAGCTTTGAAAGCTTCTGATAGGTTGACTGATCATTGAAGTTAATCAGAAGTACAACTTTGGGTTTATTTTTAGACAACACTGCTTCCTTGTGTGAGATCATAAAGAAATCAAAATAAATCATGCAAGTTATCAGAAAGACAGTGGACCTCCAGGAGTTCATCCTTTGATACTACTTCCTGATGTCTGAATGTGCCACAAGTAAATAAGTAAATAGAAACTTGGGAATGTCCATTTCATAATCATAATGTCATAATCTTCAGCAAGAGGACACAATGATTAATGTGTTTTGGTGTGAAGTGTTTGTCTTAATGAACTGAAACGTACCCACCCATAGTTTGTGTGATTGCCTTTCAGATGGTCTTGCATTGCAGCAGTTCAAACATGAATTAACAACACTGCCTTGCACAGTTTGCATTCAACTAGATATCACAAAACAGAGGAATACTGTCCCCAAAATTGTCTTTAGCGGTTAAATTTAACAGTAACATCTTTTTCTTCTGTGGTTGATTACATTGATAAATCCTTGCGGGCCTACATATTATTTCTTTGAGATCTTAAACTCAAAATAGTCACTCAACTTTTAAAAGGTTGACATCAGAGTTCATCTGAGTCTTTTGTTGTTTTGCTTTCTGTTGTAGTCTCTTGCAGCTGCAGCTAAGAGGGAGTGCTACTTTCCCACATGTAAAAGATTATAAAAGCATTCATAATTGTATACAGATGTCATACATTTTGACCCAGTGAGCTAAGACCCTTGCTATTTGAACCCTTGGAACATTTCCAAAATTAGCTGCAACGAGCCAGACAATCTTCTCTTAACAAGATGCAACCCAAATTAAATCTTTAAAAAAAAACAACAACACACATTTGAAACATGTTTCCAGATGCACTCATCTGAATTTTATGGCTTATTTCAAGTCTCAGGTTTTTTTTTTTGTGAAGCAATTAAAAACGTTTTTTTGAATTGCATATTGAAGATTGTATGACCAGCAGCAAGACAAAACAAATATCTCTGACTATGTCTTAAAGCATGAAAACCCCTCGCTTAGCTCAGACATTTCCAGTCAAAATTTCACAATCTAACACAAGGCTTTGGCCTTTCTGTTATCTGCTTCAGGTCTTGCTCTCTCACACAACCTAAATGAAGCAAAAACATATCAGAATCAATCATAGAAGGTAGCATTCTTTCCACTCTCTGCACTTGCATGGTAAGTATGAAGGATTGCTGTACAGTTAACAACTAGATGCCACCATATGTTTATTGTTGCTACATTCTGGTTCAATAGATGCTGCTGCAAAGTCAGTGACTCAAAGCAATGTGATGCGTTTTCTGTGATAAAAAAACTTTATCAGGTACCACAATAAACTGATTTTGATTGCTGAGTTTTATTTCCTCGGATTAAATTGGAATGTCTGTAACTGTGTACGATTCGACTGGACTGACTATATCTTTGCTGGATATAAACTGGATCTGTCTGTCTTGTAAAATTCCTTTTGAGGCTGGGCTTGTTGTATATCTGATATCTGATATACATAAACTAAATTGAATCGAATGAAATACCTTCCTACCTCAATAGTGCTTAAGTGCTCTGGATTAATTTATTGGCAAAAGATTAGATGTCATTACTTTGGAGAACACTCAAGTATTTCAATAAGACACCACAGCAATCATCAAACTCGCTGCATCTGGCCAGCTTACAGAGGCACCAAGTGGCTTTGGCCTTTACTGTCTCTTTCATCACATTTGAGCCTCCACTTCTCACTTATATGTTTTTGTTCATGAAGTCAGAGTAAGAGCAAGAGAGGAAGGTCAAAAACTCCTTACGCAGCTGAACCGCTGACAATGGGGGTGCACATGTGAAAGTGCAGCGATGCGGAAAAGACAACAACATCAGAAACAGAAACATGTAAACAGAGAGTGGATGAGAAAGTGTGAGCATGTGTGCACCGGGTGGGAACGTAAATCTGCCTCTGCTGGGAGTCGAAGAGGTGGGGGCTGCCTTCATGTGCAGAAGTTCATCCTGGTCTGCCTGCACAGGTAATTTGCAGGCAGAGTAACATGCATACTCATGAGTCATTTTCAATGCAGATTTGACAGCAAGAAGACAGTTGCTCAGTGAGTTTCCAGGGGCTGTCATAACACACACACACACACACACGCACACACACGAAGACAGAAAACAAAGATGCAATGTAGAACAGAAAATGAAGTGGGTGAAAATCTGTCAAAGCAGACAGACAGACAGAGGGACAGACTGGGGGGGTTATGGGGGCCCTATCATTCATTTTCACAGCCTGCAGGATGAACAGGGCCTCTGTGCTCCTTCTCTGTTCAAACACACCTCACGGTTGTCTGCTCCCTGCAACAACAATGCTCACGCGCACACACACGTACACACACATACACACCAGCCTGCCTGACAGTGAGCACAATAACCCTATTGAGAAACATCGATAAGGGGTAGAAAGACAAAGCGAAGAGAAGGATTGACAACACACGTTACAGTCTCCCGGACCACAGCAGCTTATGAATCTGCAGAAACTGCAGTGCAGCAATCTCGTCAACTTGACAGCCTGGGACGCATTTACTCTCTGTTGTTCTTAATCCAATATTTATGTAAAAATATCCACACAAACATCGACGTTGTACATAGTTTGGTCATGGTAAATTGGTAGTATTGTTTCTCAGGGGAAAAAGGGCGGCGATTGTTGATCTCTGCCCTCTTTAGCTGATTACTCTCACACCCACCCACAGAGAAGCAAGCATGCACCCACATGCAAACCTCCGAGTGTTTTCACTAGGTGTTGTCCATGACCTCGGCCACACACAGACTCACAGGCTGGGGCCGCGAGGCTAGGAAATCTCTACTCCAAACACAAACGCATTCCAAGCCTTTCAACCTTCAAATTTCATCACAAACTTCAAATGTATTTTATTGAGATTTTATTTGCCCGACTAACACAAAGTGGCCCACAACTGGGAATTTAAATAAAAACTGTAGTTTCCTCATTTTCTTTGCTTACAATCCAAAACCTAAAACATTTATGCATCCTCCCCCATTGACAATAATTTCTAGAATTACGTGTTAAAGTTGACACCACAAGTTTTTTAGAGATATGCTTGTATCAGCTTTGCACATCTAGAAACTTAAACGATTGCCCATTCTTTTTGTCAAAATAGTTTTATAATCAGTCAGATGGGATGGTGAGAGTCTAAACATTAATTTTCAAGATTTACCACTGACTCTAAAATAGATTCAGGTCAGAACTTTGAATGATATTCTAATGAAAGAACAAGTTACTCCTGGAACGTGATTCTTCACCTCAGCCTCAAACTGTCAGCATCTCCTACCAGGTTTTCTTCCAATATTGTCTGTATTGAGCTCCATCATCTTCCCAACAGGTCTGATCAGCTTTCCCACAGCATAACGCTGCCATTACTATGCTTCACTGTGGTGATTTTGGGTTTACAGTACAACTGCACAACATCAAAGTGTATTGCTGATAATACTGCTGAATGTTTAAGAGATTAAATTGCAACTAATTTCTCTTTTCAGTCTTTTTATCATTTTATTACAATGTTCCACTATTCTTTGGGAGCAATAGGATCTTACATATACCAAGTATGGACATTTAGGGCAGTGAAAGTCAAACCAACAGTCCAAAAATATTACTGTCAAGCAGAATTTATACAAATGGGATTGGAACAAAAAAATCTTACCACTATCCCTGAAAAGTAGTCTTAAGATTGTCATATCGCAACAAGGATTGTGACTTGAAATACTTTGCAACTCTAGCTAAGGGTGGTGGACAGATGTAGTTTCATGCCACAAGCAGTTAGGCCAAAAAGTAAAATTTTTTCCTCTAAATGCCGTGTTCCCTACATGACTTGATAGAGGCGAACCTAAAATCCTGTCTTGTCACCAGATTCTCCCACTTGAGCTGTGGACTTCTGGATTTCCTAAAATACCAGGGGCCTCTTAGCTGCTTCTGTGATTAACTTTCTTCTCACCAAGCCTTTCCATAACCATGATTCAATTAACGTTTTTTATGTGCTTTTTGAGATATCGTATTAGAAAAGGTTGACAGAAAAAAATCTAAGTCCAAACCTCCAGCATTGAGGTGAGGACTTTCTCCATTTTTTCTGAGATGTGTGGTTAATGCTAGTTTGCAAATATTATTTATTACAACCAAAGCTCTGCAAAATGTTCACAGTTTGGCATATTTTTTAAACACACAATTGCTGTGTTGCTTAGACTTCATGGTGCGGATTTTCTCTGTCAAACATCTGGGGCCTTCACAGAAAAACGTTATATAAACTGAGATTAAATTACACACAGAAGGACCAAGTTTACTTTGGAGGGGAATTGGTTGCACTGAATTTCTTTTGGGGCTATCAAAGTAAAGGGGGGCAACTGTAATATTTTTTATATGGGGAAAAAAATTAAAACCACATTTCTTTCCATATCATATGCTACATTGTGCTGGTCTAGCTCATAAAATCTTGATACAATACAAATTAATATTTGCTTGTAAAGTGAGAGAAAGTAGAGAAAGTTATAACAGTATAGCTTTGTTTTGAACAAATACATTCAATCTGCAAAGAGAAGTAGAGGACGGATTTACATTTTACAAGCTAACGAATTTAATCAACACAGATGTGTTTTGTGCTCGCTGTGCCTGTGTGCTTTTTTCGTTTTGCACATAAGAGAGGTGACAGAAACTATTTATGCACAGGAGGGGCCGCTTTACAAACTGAGGCACTTTCATGAGCGCAGAGCTAAACAAACAGGCACACAGGGAACAAAATGCAGTGCTTGGCCTAAAACTCGGCCCATAAATGTCCAAGTCACTTTTTCCACACTCAGCAACTCCTGGTGTCGTACAGAAAAATGCTGGAGGGAGGAGGGGGTTTGTGATGAGGAAAGGAGGGATGAAGTCGGTAGAGAGAGGGAGGATGAGGGGGGCAGGAAATAGAACGAGGGGCCGAGTATAAACCAACTTAACAACTCAGGAGTCTTGAGCAATCAGCAATGACATCATGCAGACTAAAGCCAGGTCTGAATGAAGAGCAGAAGACTGGAGAGGAGGCTGATAGGACAGAAAGGGAGGCGAGACAGACGGTGCAGGAAGAGGATGACAGTGCTGCATTTCCACTATGGTGGTGCAGCAGCCACTGACACGTTCAATTTTGTGGTTTGCACAACTTCACCAAGCCAACCTAAAGCCACAGCATAAACAAATCAAGAATGCAGAAATATCACCACCACAGCCTGACATGCAGATTATCATCACTGCATAAAACAGGGGGGAAATGTTTTAAAATCTCATATTCTGCTTCTTTCGCAATGCTTTTAGACTGTCATGTTTTATGAACTCCTGAATGTACGCGCGGGGAGGACACGTGTGAGTCCAAATGTGATGCAAAAACAAATGCATCAGCACCACGGTAACCAGGAGGCAAGACGGGAGAGAAATCCCAGCGGGATTCCTTTGGTGGATGGTGTTTTTGACAACTTCAGTCAAAAACACACAACAGACTCAACATGAACTACCCAACTACAAAGCCTGCCCATGTGAAAGCCAATCAGGGCTCCTGCAAGTTTTTAGAGAGGAGTAAGGAACAAAAACATATGATCCCCGTTCAGCCCCTCCCTACCACCAAGAAAACAAAAACAGGAAGGTTTTCTACAACATCCAAATGAAAACACATAAACAACCAGATAAGCGACTCCACTTTTGCATAAAACAAACAAGTGTATTATCTGAAAGACCTGGCAGAAAGAAGCAGAGGAAGTGTGGAAGCGATTAAGCAAGCCAGGTCCAGTCAGCACCAAGCACCAATGCAAATCCTGGGCCTCGCTCTCAGGGGCTGCGCAGCCCATACAGCAACAAACTACTCCAGTATTATGCGCATGTCAAGAGAAACACTGTTATGTATTCCCTATTCATTTCACAATAAGCCATTTATGTTGCTAAAATTGCAGCCCTACAGACAAAACTACAGTGGAGAAAACACAAGGCTCAGTCATTTGTGGTGAGCTGGTGAAATTTAAATGCATTACAAATGATTAACAACAATTTAAACTGCAAAAGAGCTTAGGTAAATTAATTTAAGAAACACCAAGACACCTTTTTTCTTTCAAACTAAATATTTAGAATTGGGTTCTTAAGCAGGAGCTTTTTACTTGATACACAGACCCAGTATTAGCCGTTGTAGCAGTTTTTCCTCATGCACTTTTTCCTACCACTCAACTTTCTAGAAAAATCTGTGATCAGCCATTTTCTTTGGGAAATTAGCTTCTGTGGCTTCTGTGATTTCAAAAGCTGTCTTGTGGACATCTGTGCATGAGACTACTTAATAACCCAGGCTACGAGACTATTTAACGGCTCAGGAAACCTTTGAAGATGTTTTCAGTTAACTAGCCCATTAGAGTGTAACAACATGAGTTTCCAGAAGTTAATGTTTTCACAGTGTTCTAATTTTTCATCATAGAATTTTGGGTTTTCATTATCTGTAAGCCATCATCAATAAAATTACAAGAAATAAAGACTTGAAATATTTCACTCTATGTGTGATGAATCTGTACAAATTTTGGTCTTCACTTTCTGAAATGAGTGAGGAAAAATGCTGAACTTTGTGCAGTACCATGCATTCAGAAAGTATTCACAGCGCTTTATGTTTACGTAACTGGAAAAGAAAAAAAAAAGCCAGCTACTCGATTGGTTTTGCAAACACGTAAAGAAGCATAATTTCTGTTTTTCCTGGTTTTCTATTTTTAATGCATTTAATACATTTACAAAACACACAAAAAATGGCACACTGTCAAAATAGAAAATTTTCATTTAATACAATTTCAAATAAGGCTTCAACGTAGCATAATGTGGAAAGAGTGAAACGCTGTGAATACTTTCCAGATGCATTGTACCTGCATGTTATTCTGCGACTCAAAAAATTGACTACAACACCTTTACAACCTGTAAGACTTTGCTTACAAATGTAATGAATCACTAGCATGTTCAGTCATTTTCTAGCAATACATTTGACATATCTTACAAACAGGTTGTAGCTGCACTAAATCTCAGTATAAGACATATTGTTTTTTCATATCCTAAATAAATATATTGGAAGTTATTTGTTTATTAATACCGCAAACTTTCATATACTAGCATTGTGTGCTTGCAGCAGTTTTGCACCCATGCCATGTGGGGTGAGGTGCGTTATGTTTTCCAAATTTTTAGATGGCATCGAAATTAAAGAGAATTGATGGACAGTCTCTTTATTGGACACTGTAGCTTCCAGTCTGTCTGGAGCACTAAGAACCAACTATTACAACAGCAGAAAGCATGTTTTAAGCTGAATAATAGAGTCCTATCAAAACAAAGAGGATGTAAGCTATTGTTAGACCGCCACTTAAGAAAACTCCTTATTAAACCGATATTAATCAAAGGTAGGATGCAGGTTTGTGGAATACTTTGTAGCCGTATGTGTCAATATACGCTGCATGCATTTTGGGTAAATAATGTTAGAACAAAAACAAGTAGGAGCAGATGTCTGAGCAACACTTGAGCGTCACTGGTGAGTGAATCCAAGAAACAATCATTATTGTTTGTTTTAAAAAGAAATATTCTTTAAAAACTGAGAGGCGTGTTTTTAAACTAAACTTTGGAGGACAGATCATTTTAGACATATTGAAAGGTTTTTGTTGGATTTTCATTAAAAGTGCTATTTTTGGGATTGCTAGCTATTAAATTCTTGGCGATTACTCTACTGGCTGCCTAATCGCTTGTTTCAAACCAGAGTCTTCTCTGTCACTACTTTAAATGGTGAAAACATTCCATATCTACACTAACAAGCCATTAATAAAACCAGTCATTTATTCTAGCTGCAAAAAAGAAAGATCATCCATCAGAGACATTTATTGAAAACTTCTGAGCAAAATTTGGGGGAGATTCTGGGTCAGAGCTTTTCACAAGTTTCAATATTAATTGAGGAAAGTAAAAGATAACCACAAACTTCCCATTTTAAAACACTGTCTGAATTTTTGATGTACATGATTTGGGTAGCGATTGCAAGTTATAAATTAATTCTAATATATATATATATATATTTTTTTAGATTTTAGTAAATTGTTTAACTAAATGCATAGTTATAGTAAGTAAAATTACAAGAAATGATCATCAAAACAAATAAAATCAATTGTCTTGATGTACAACTCTTCTGAAATACCTAATCCACCAGCCCCAGTAAGTTCATCATCATAAACACTACTTAACAAGTTAAAACATACATTTAAACCACGATTATCTTTTTATGAAAAGAAATGGAACAACTGAAGTTAACCTAAACAATATGGATACATACATAGGTTATAGACAAGCTGGAATTAGTTTTGCTGCATTAAAAATGGATTGAATGACAGAAAACTGTGTGGTTGTAGCCCAGTTTTCTGGTGGCGTTTTGTTAAAGCATAGACGAATTAGACCACAGCAGCTCAAGGGGCTTGGAGCTCTCAGAAACGGGATCTTATCCACGCACGCTGCTGTGTGCGTGTCCTGCGTGGAACAGAGGTGCGGACGTCGAGTGTTAAAGCTCAGCGGTGAACGCGTTCATTTAACCCGACGGTCTCGTTCTCCCATTCTCCGGTTCAGAAACAACTAAATAAAAAAAAAGCCACAGAAGCAGACGCAGTGAGTGGAGCTGCAGCGGGGTCATGTAAACACCCCGTCATCTGCCGCTGCAGCCTCCCAGTCCTTCCCTCTCCCTCCACCTTGTTTGCAACACAGCGGGGGCCCTCAGATTCCTCCGCTCTCTGTGTCGTATGTAACAAATAAAGTTGTCCGCTTTCTCATGTCTTCCTTTGAAGACAACTTTTCGGCATTCGTGCGAAAATGACCCTCATACCACATCACTCACCTCCTCTGCTGCTCCGGTGGGTTCACGTACTCCTCGGTAGGCTCTGCTGCTGCTGCTGCCGCTGCTGCTGCCTTTTCCTTTCTCCTCCCCTCCGCGTTTTCCTCCTCCTGGCTTCTTTCCGTTTCTCCTCCCTCCCAGATGCAGCTGATCTCCGGTAGGAGGAACCGGAGGGACGCTGCTCCGGAAGTAAACAATCCTACTTTTTCGTTTTAATTATTGGCCCTTCACTGACGGAGACGAGAAAATTAATACCTCTACTGGAGGTTATTACAGTGCAGGGTTGCTTTGGTTTCAGCAGCAACCTTTTGAAGAAGCTTTAATGAGAAAAAACATCAATAAGACATGTTCACAATGGAACAGAGCATCAACAAAACTGTATATGAAGATTGTCCTTACAGTATTCGCACATATAAAAGCTTTGTTCTGTTAATAATGGCAAAACTTTTTATTGGTTTAGATATGAAGTTAATAAAAAAACTTACCCTATTGTCAGTACAGTCAAAGAGGACATCTTTCCACGTATAAACTTCATTAAATATGAGCAGAAATTAAAGACTGACTTGATTGTCTTTGTCTCAGACATTGATATAATTTTCAAGTGTATGAGGGTAAAATAACTTTTTTTTAACCATATTGGCTGATAAAAAAAAACACTTTGTCTCAAGAAAGTCAGACCAACGAGATGGAGGTGAGCACGTGATCTCAGGAAAACAATGGTCCTGTGTTGTCTGGTGTCTCTTTTTGGCAGAGGACAGAAGCCAGATTTTTGCTTTTATTTTCTACCGAAATTGAAGAAAACTGAGTTCTCTTACTTCATGCACCTTTGAGAAGTAAAACGGCCGAGATGGCTATTTTGAAATAATGGGAACGTAATAGTGATGTAAAAACTCTAAATCACTTGCTACTGCTTACATTGATTCACCAAGAAACTTTATCAAACCATTTTTGAAATAATTGTGGCTCAATTTTGCACAGGATTGATTTGTATTCCATAGCACACCACAAACTTGGTGCCATTTAAAGGGAAATAAACAGATTTCATAAACTGTATTGTCAAGACATATAATCAAGCAAGCACACATTTCTTTACTTTCTTTGCCAAGTATTGTCAACATTGGACAGAGTCTGGGAATACTGAATGAAGCTCCAAAGATTGCAGAGGCTTCTCTTTTCCTATTACATGCAAATAGAACGTAGTAAAAGAAGGGAAAGCAACAAACCCTTCCAAAACAACAAGGCAAAGAACAAAACTGTTACCGTGACAATAAATTTAGTGAAAAACAGGAAATATAAACGCTGTGGAAAAGGATACAGATGTGTTTCCTTTTTAACATGCTACAGCTGTGTGTGATTTATTACTTATCTAAGAATAACTCAGTTAAGACAATCTCTGTCATTACACAGATGTTTGTTATCTTAAGCTTAATTAATTTTTTTCTCAGAAGTAAACACCTTATCTGAGCTGAGTGTTTCACTGAAAAACTATATTCATTGTGATATTACAAGCAATGAATGTACATTGAAGTCCTTCTTGGTTTCCCTTACAGTTACAGACTGAAAAAAACCTTTTAAATATTAAGAAATGTTTTTATCCTTGCTTTCTTTTTGTTAGATTTTTAAGTGTAAATCTTAAATAAAATCCATTCATGATGCTAAAAGCATTCTTTGTGATTCTTCCTGACATCAATGAAAGATTTCTGCTAAACATTTGGGTCTGAAACTACAGACATTAATAGTGTGGTAGTGTAAGGACCCCTGGTGGTTAAATCAAATTATTACACACATTGTCAGGTTGGATTCAAATGTAATCACTGACCAAGGGCATCCTTTTTTAAACAAGAGTTATTTAGTAAATACAGGATTCATTGTTATGAGTATAAAAAAAAAAGGATGTGTTTTTCATCTATAAAGTAAGAAAAATTGCTTATTTATTTTTTTCTTAATTTTTATTTTTTTAATGTCAGCTGTAATAAAACCATGACTCAAAAACTAATGGGTTATTTATTTAATGCAGTACTTATGTATGTATGGATGTATGGATGGATGGCAGAAAGATGTCGTCATCAAATTGTTTTTATATTTATATTACAATTTTATATAAGGTAATTAATTAGATAAAAATATAATTTACTTTGTATTCTAATATTTCTATGTAATATTTACATTTGCCTACATTCGCTATATTTTGGTCCACATGTTGTAAGTACTCCAATCCATTCGGTGGCGCTGTAGTGACACTTACACGAGTTTTTGACCAATCACCGTTGCTACGGGAATTTGAACAAGAAGCGGTTGTTGCATGTCTCGATGGAGAGAAGATTCACCTCAGAAAAGCACGTAAGACATGCTTTTCCTCTTACTTGAATAAATCATTTTGCTAGAATTTGTTTAAAAAGTGCGTAGGTGTATTAATATTTTAATCAGCTCTCAAGAGGAACTTCTTTCTTGATGTGTAGCAACGCTAGGTGGTTTCACGTCGTTTCTGTTGTATTTTGAGAACTTTAGATCCTAGACACGGCTGTAGCTGAATTTATGGGAAACATGAAGCCATTTGAGCCAATGTTTCTGAAAACCTACGGTAAGCTGAGGCGGAAGGTTTCGGCTTGGATTTCTCCTGAAGACCGAAGGAAGGCTTTCGACAGCACCCAGTCATCTGATGAGATGTCTGTATCGGAGGCCGCACAACCCCGCAAGGCACGGTGCGTTCAAGTCCTCATCCTGGCTCCAACATTCTTACTGTTCATATTTGTACAACAGACCGGGTCAAATATCCTATGCAGAATTAAATGTATGGACTCAACTCGTGTAATTATAAGTGTTTACTCAGCAGAAACTCTGCCTCTCACGGTGGTAATTATTTTAGTCAATAGTATATTTTTGAATGCATGGTATGACTTAATTCTGCAGAGCTGCGTAATTCATGCACTCAAAAAAGGTCTGGAAAAATATGGACTTTCTTTTAAGGTAATTTGTATTCAGGTTTCATAAAGTGTCACTTTAATTTGTCTTTTTTCAAGTCAACTCCTTAACTTGGAATAAAATTGTCAAAATTTATACCAAAAGGTATAGTCAAATTAAATTCCATTTTATAACATAGTCCACCCCCCCCCCCCCTTTTTGTTCAGGGGAGTTTTTAAGAATTTCTTGCAAGATTCATAAAAATAAAAATTATGAAGCCAATAGTTCTAAAATTTATTTTTTGTATGAGTTTAATCCAGAATCTCACCTAGAGATTGGAGGCTCACTGATCATCCAGTGAGATTGGACCATAACAGTCTGACAGGAACTAGCAATGTTTGTTTTTGTTTCAACACCTCTGCATTTTACACCCTCTCTTCTTGTGTTTGTAATGTTACAGGGGAAAGTACACAAGGGATGGCGGTCAAAGAGCAGACCGTCCTGCCAGGAAAAAAGCCATGCTGTGCTTGAATGAGAAGAGCTTCCATGATGAAAACATGAGTGATGAGGAGAACACTGCCCCATCTCCTCCTAATCCGGCACCAACCAAGAAAACACGGTGTGTGAGGAAAAATAATCTCAATTTCATTCTCTTTTCATTGGATATTATTTCCAGTGCCTCTGAAAAGTATTAACACCTGTTAAATTAAATCACATTCTGTCACTGTACAACTGCAAATGTCAGTGTATTTTATTAGGATTTTATTTGATAGAATACAAAGTTGGGCCTCTCTGAGTTAAGACTTTTGCTGGAATCACAGTTGTATGTTGTGATATTTCTGCCAGCTTTACCCATTCTGTTCTGCAAATGTGCTCTTGCTTGGTCAGCTATTGATCCAGAGTGTCTGTGAACATCAATTTTCAAGTGTTACAACTTGAAAATCGGACATTAACTGGAGCTCATCTACACTAATCCATTGTAGCTCTGACCTTGTGTTTAGGTTTGTTGTCTCGCTTTCCCCTCAGTCTCAAGTCTTTTACTGCATCCATCAGGTTTTCTTTAGAGACTTAGCCTTATCCATCTTCCTGTCAGCTCTGGCCAGCTCTGTCATAAAGGTTTCCAGGTCTTAATTTGTCTGAAAATATTACAAGCCATTTCTTTTTCTTTATTCTTCTAAATGTTTTAGAACTTTGTGTTTCTGTGAACTGTTTTTTTTTGTGAATTTCCCCTCTGGGGATTAATAAAGTGTATTCATTCATTCTGTCGCCCAAGATCCCATTAGACAACATTCAAGTTTGTGATTGTACAGTTGAAAGTGTGTAGAAACCTTTTTCAGGGGAATGTATGTTTGATTTTATTGAACTTTGCAGTGAAACTTTCAACATCATGACATGTTTTTCAACTGTTTTTGGTCTAATAATCACAGTATTTGCTGATATAATGTATCTTTACCTCTTGCTACATAGTGGGAAGAACAGAGGTGTTTCCAATAGTAAGCAGAAGGCTGTTCTGTGTCAATCAGAGACCAGCAACTATGGGGAGAGCATTATGAAGCTGCCTTTACCCAAAAAGCGTAGAAAAACAGCCAGGTCTGTGTGTTTGGTTCATGTAAATATTTTCTGCTAGCATGCTTTTAAGTTAGTTAGCGCAATTTCAGCTCTTTGTATCTTGCCTTAAAAATTTCCCTAGCCTTGTGAGGTGTTCTGAATTCTGCTTGTCCTGCTGTCTTTCCGACATGATCTGTACTTTTTCAGGTCAAAACAGGTAGGATCTGTGGCTGTGTTCACAAGACGAAGAGGTCGGGGAGTTTTTACCACCAGTGAGAGTGAGAGCGAAACATCTGTACCGAAACTGCAAAAAACCCAAGCTAAAACAAAGGTGGACTCCAGGTATGTGGTCAGTTGGTGTCCAGTATTATAAAATGTAAGTTCAACTTTATTTTTTAAAAATGGGACAATACCTATTAATAAATACACGAGATTATAGCCAGTTTGGCTAATTTCCATCTCTTGTCTCATAGGCATGTTGATGATAAAGCACATAATAAATACAAAGCTAAAACCAACAAAATAACACTTCAGAATAAGAATTGCATAAAAAGCATAGCGCAAACACTCTTTGTTTCTCCTTTTTCTTATTCTAGTGTTCGCCTTCCGTCTGCTGGCCGCTTCGTAACCCGTCGCAGACGTGCTGCTTCCACCAAACCTGAAGCTACAGTCGGTTTACTCAACTCGTCAGATGACTTCACTTCCAGGCCATTTGGTTCCAGCATGAATCAGCATCCCTCCAGGAGACGTAGGGCCCCTCCAGTGTTTGGCCTGTCAAGTGCAGAGAACTCAGTGAATGCTCCAAGGTCCACCGAGCCTTTCAGAGAGATCTTCCTTAACGAGTTAGCAGAGAACAGCCTCGGATCCGTTCCGAGCAAACCCATCTTCTGCTCCACGCCCTCGATGCCCAACTTCAACAAGCGAAGACACCCAAAGTTCCCCAGTCAGGTTGCCTCTCCTCCATCTGCTCTGGGCAGCTCTATAGGCGTGTTGAACACTTTCCAAGACGACCCGGATTCACTGCGACTTCCTGCATCACTTTCCTTGCAGAAAGAAGCAAATCTGCATCACAATGAGGAACAGTCTCTTGATTTATTTTCTGAGTCAGGTGGAAGGGTTTGCAGCAACGATGCCAAATGCCACCGCGGAGACTTGGACGGTGGGAAGTCAGACTTTGAAAGCAGCAGTGTGTTCGTATCGGCAGCAGGAAGGTTGGAGAGGCTGATCGAGGCTCTGAAGGAGAGATGTCTGAGCCAGCCCTGCACGGTTCAGCTGCAGAGATTAAACTTCATCCCCATGACTCAACTTTCCAGTCAGACCTCCTACTCATCCTGCTTGGAGCTATCAAGCCCAGAATCAAAAGTAGTACCTTTTTCCACAAAGTGGAGTCAAACTTTTGGTTTTTGTTCAGAAGAATCGGCTTGTCGCAGTGTCTCCGTAACAACCTATAAAACCAGCGATTATGGTCCACCAGTTTTTAATCTGGACATTGCAGATTCAGTCAGTGGTGACCACGTTGTGAATGTTTTGAAATTTCCTGAACTCTTTGGCGGAGAAGTAAACGGGGAGAACTTAGAGTCTGTGATTTGTGTTAATAACGCTCAAAACAGCTATGAGGAAATAATGGAGACGCAATCACCAGCTGCCAGAGCAGCATCAACACGGTTAACCAATGAAGAGGCCAAAACAGCAACGAACACAATATGTACAAAGGAATGCATGGTTCGGATAAAGAAACTTTCACTGTCTCAGCTGCATCTCCAAGGATCGCTGTATGAACACGATCCAGAAACTAAGGCAGAGACATCGGACATTTCAGAGCTGAAGGAGTCTTCTCTGACCTCCAAAGCTGTGGTTAAAGTCAAGAAACTCTCTTTTTCAGAGATGACAGACATTTTGCAGCCTAAAGACGGTATGCTTAAATCTCTAACCAGCTTCTCAGACTCATCCAGTGATGACCAGACCGGTCATTTCTCTGACAATGAGTGCAGTGAAAACGCCACCTCCCTGACAACTGCTTCAAAAAGCATCAGCTCTAATAAAAAAGTCAAAAAATCCATCAAAAGTTTCCCCAACAGAGAGAAGGGGTCTCAAGCCCCCAAACAGAGGAGCCCGTCATCAGACAGGAACGGGACGGCGAGGAAGGCGTGTGTGAGCGGAATGAGCGTGAGCCGCTGGAAGAACAAGGGCGCTGCTGGAGCGCAGGTGTTCAGGAAGAAGCAGGGCACCAGCACAGCTGTGGACTGCAGCATCAGCGGGCTGATTTCAACACACATCGATGTGAGAGTCGCACACACACACACAAACACATCCGAGTCAGAACTGGTGACGGCTATAGTGCAAATATTCACATATGCCTTTTCACATTTTGTCACATTCCAGTAACTGAGGTTAATTTCACAGATATTTTATGCAACAGACCAAACTGAGGTTGAGCTACAAGAAAAAAATGCATTCCGTTTTCTATTTCGTAGAGAAATATTTTGAATTTTCAAGTCAGAAATTCTCCGTTTGATTTGGGACAGGGCTTTGACTGGGCCGTTCTGTCACTTGAACATGCTTTGCGCTAATCGGTTCTCTTTTCTCTCTTGCTGTGTGTTTTGGGTTCTCCTGCTGGAAGTCTGCTGCAACCACCCAGAGATTTTCTTTCAGGGTTTTATTAAGTTTTATCCATCTTCCAGTCATTTTAGAGCAATTTGTCTGTTTCTCCTGATGCATGATCTATTCTTTTTTTTTGTTGTTGTTGTTGTTCTCTAGTTGTATTTGTCCCAAGTGCTTGTCATAATCACAAACCAAGCAGGATTTGTATCTTTATGAACACACTTTATTTATAGGAGTTGCTGGTGGCGGCAGTCAATTTCTCCACTCCGCTGAGGACGAATCCGCTCAACCTGTCATCTCTGCTGACTGATATCACACACAGCACACACACCTGGAGCCGCCTCAAAGCTGCACTCTCTGTTCATCGCAAAAGCAGGGGTAATAATATCTCACAGTGTTTCTATGTGGTGCAACGCAAAATATTCAGATGTGATTGTGATTGACCGACCTCCCCGCCCCACTTCTCTTCCTCTCATCAGTGCAACTTACTCCAAGGAGTTTGGCTAGGTCAATGACGTGCACTCCCCTAAAGATGAGGCTACCAGACATAAGCCAGGATCTCTTTACCTCTCCGCTACGCACTCCACTGCCCAAACGTCTCCAGGCGCAGCTGCTTCACCAGCACTCCCTGGTAAAACATTCACTACACACACACCTACTGACATGTTATGCAATAATGTCATAGTTTTTATTTATTTTTTGTTAAGGTTGTGTGTGAAGATGTAGATCTGACGGATGCTGAAAAAGTGTATGCTGAGTGCGGCCAGCAGTGTCCTCTGTCCTGGGAAGAGTGTATTCTCCCTGACCGTATGAAGCGGTGTGTGAAGATTGGTGAAGGAACATTTGGGGAGGTCTTCTCTACCACCAACGCCGTGGGAGAGACGGTGGCTCTCAAAGTATGTGCATTATCATCTTCCCTAACATGCTTCAATTAGATCAAAGACGTTTCACTTCAAAAAATTTGATCTGCAGGATTTCATTGAAATATTTTTGTAGATTTGCATAATTATTGAAAAAGTAAAACAGAATAGAAAAATAGCAGCATTTCCAGACTTTATTCCCGGCCCTGTTTGACAGTTGTCTGTCCACATAGTTCAGCAATCCTTCTATCTGTTTTTATTTTCATAATTCTTTTTTTTTTTTTTTATCCATTCATACATTGGTCTATATTTGTCTGTCCACCCATAGTCTGAACATTCATCCAAATGACCATTGTCCTGTCATCTGTAATGAAGAACATCAGCTGTTTACAGCATTACAGTATTTCCCTATTAGGATACACTCACTGAATATCAATCCCTGAGTGAGAAATCAATGCTAAAATAATTTTTTACAAAATTCCGGTTAGTCACAAATGAAACGTCTGTGTACTTTTTATCAGTAAACTCACTCTTTTGTTTTCAGGTTATTCCATTAGAGGGCAGCAAGAAGGTGAATGGAGAGGACCAGAAGACCTTTGGAGAAATCCTTCCTGAGATTATTATCTCCAAGTGAGTGGTATTCTAGGTACATTCCCAGAATAGCCAGACTGTGATGTCTACATGTAGCCATTGAGAATGAGGAGAATTTGAAACCACTTCAGAATCGTCCAGCTGAGCTGCAATAATGACGAGCATTGATGGGATGTTTTTTTCCACCAGGGAGCTGAGCCACCTGGAAGAGAAGCAGCACAATCAGACTAAAGGCTTTATTGGACTCAATGAGTGAGTTTATTTCTTTGTTTCAGTTGAGAAGGTCTCATCTGTGTTGATTTAACTCGATGTGTGTCGTTTCTTCCCAGCCTTCATTGCGTTCAAGGCTGCTACCCACCAGAGTTCCTGAAAGCATGGGACGCGTTTGACCAACGCAAAGGATCTGAGAATGACCGGCCAGGTTTGTTTAAAGTGATAATAGCTTTTGTTGTTGAAATCAGAAGATTTCAGATTTTGTTGTTAATGGCTGATGAACAGTAAAGGTTAACTTCAAAGCACATTTCTCAATTTAAAAGTGTTGAAAAACCATTTGAGGACCAGCATTTGCTTTACTGTTTCATGGAGTCTCTTTTTGTGAATTTTTGCACAGATTTCTTTGAGAAAGATCAGTTGTTCATAATTCTTGAGTTTGAGTTTGGAGGCGTTGACTTGGAGAACAGCAATGGAACTGTAAGTTCAAAAACCTTTAGCTCTGGGTTGTCCATGTGATGTGAAAACAAAACATTGTGAGACAGTTTTCTTCTTGTTTGGCATGTGTTAATTCAAGCCATTATTGTGTTAAGTTGGCGTCATTTGTGGTGGCGAAGAGCGTCCTTCATCAGGTCACCGCTGCGTTGGCTGTTGCTGAGCAGGAGCTGCATTTCGAACACAGGTGGAGTAAAAGTGGCTGCATCTGTGATTTCAAATTCTTCTAGAATCCAAATAGGTGCCTGCTGCAGAAATGCAACAAGGTTTTTCCTGGCTGATGCCGGTTTCTATCTTGACTTGTTTATTAAATATTTGCTTTTATTAAAGAATAAAACTTAAAAATATTACACATCATTGTATAGGGGAACAGTTTTGAATTCAAGAGAAAAATTGGCAATTACACGATCATTCCAGTTTATGAATCAGAACATGGGTCAGGACTTTAAGGCTTTAATTTTAATTAATTAATTAAATTGATTTTTAGCATATAGTGCTTTAAATGCAATCCTTTTTATTCTTTTAATGTATGCAAAGGTTTCGGTCAGAACCTTCCTGGTACTCGCATAAGCATGACATAACAGCCACTTGTCTTGGCCCACTGGGAGTTATTTTTTGCTTCACAAAACGATCAGATGGGATGCTGGGAAAAAAAAAAAAAAAACTATTGTTGTGTAAACAGAAGTCACAGTCAAAATTTCTAAAGTGTTATTTTCAAAGAAATTCAATGAATGATCAGGACATGAAAGCTGAATGGGTATCATAGCATCAATTTGATGAATAACGGTTAAGCTATCTTTATTGCTGAGCTCATACGTCTGTCTATTCAATAATTTAGCAGCAAAAAGGGGTTTTTGAACTTTATTTGTGAGAAACTGTGATTAAAGACCCTGCAATTAACTTTACTAAAAAATATTTAGTTCACCATTACTTTGTCTAAAACCAAAGGAAGTTCCTACATATGATGCATTTAGTGAAGGGAGATTCTGACACTATGGGGCTATTTGGATTTCTAAATGACTAATTGATGCACCTCTAGCCTTTTAGTTGAGCCATATTGTTAAAATGATGATATCCTGTAACCCTAAAATACTGAGCACTTTCACTGTGTAATACAGGGACCTCCACTGGGGGAATGTGCTTGTGAAAGCCACCACAGAGAAGACGGGCACCTTCCTCCTCAACGGAGAAGCTCACAGCATGGAAACCAAAGGCGTGCTGGTCCGCATCATCGACTATTCCCTCTCCAGGCTAGAAATTGGTCAGTTGCTGTTCTATCATGTAACTCTCGTGCTGCATGGTTTGGCTTAAAACCGTCCAACAGTAGAACATGTTGTTCCCTCCAGATGATCTGACTGTTTCCTGTGACATCTCAAATGACGAGGAGCTCTTCATGGGCCAGGGAGACTACCAGTTTGAAATCTACAGACTGATGAGACAGGAAAACGGGTCAGTGGTACTCTAGTAGCTCATGTTGTGAAACTGTTCTGCTTAGCAAAGATGTTTGTTTGGGTGTTGCTGACGTCTGCATGATGGACGCTTCATGAATCATGTTAGATGTTGGTGCATGATAAATAAGTCTTCAGGGCTTCAGTCATAGGAGTAGCAGAATAATGATGCATTTTGAGGTTGTCATCATAACACATTTATCTCTTGAAAGCTTTTTACTGTACCAGAGGTTGTAGATTTAAACTCTGAAGACATTAATGATAAAGTAATTCCTCTGTTTGACCACAATGACTGTTTGTATAAGTCGAAATGATTCATCCCAACATATTAACATCCAGACAGAAGGATAGTAGATGCTTTTCTGCAACATCACCTGGAGACATTTATCCAATTATTGGGAAGTGTGTGTTTGTTTGGGCCTGTCTAGTTTTGAGCCTGTGAATTGGAGAAAATCCACAGTTAATTCAAAGTTATCCACTTATTGTTGCTTTAAATTTAAAATAAGTTTTTCTAATGGTGGAACCTTGTGATGGTTCCTGGGTGTACAACAGGCACAGAAAACTCCAGGGAATTATCTTACCTTTTCCCCAGTGTTTAGCTGTAGTACTGATTTCTTGTTTCTGCTTCATCTCTAAAGAAACACGTGGAGCAGCTACCGCCCTCGCACCAACGTGTTGTGGCTCCACTACCTGTGCTCTAAGCTGCTTTCAATGAAGTACAAGAGTTCAGGGGGGAGGGGAGCCAAGAATGCGCGAGAGGAACTCACTCGTTTCTATGACGACGTCCTCCAGTACAGCTCCGCCACAGACACGCTGCAGAACTGCCCGATGTTTTGGTAGTGGTATAGGCACAGACAACATAACTGTATGAAGATTTACACAAAGAAAACCATGTGACTCTGTAATAAGCACATGTAGCACATTAAAATAATTTGTACTGTAAGTGAGCAGGACTGCATGTCTCTTTATTTCCTGTTTAATGTTATTGATCATTTGTGTTGAGCTTTTTTATTTTTTTAGGACTTTTTATAGTCGTTCCTTTCTGTTGTTGTTGACCTTTACATTAATTGCTTACAGCATGCTGATTCTGCACGATTCACTTTTGTGATTATTTTGTAATCTTGAAATGTTATTGCTTTGAATTGTACTGCAAGTAAATTAACTGCAACCTGAGTCTAATTTGGTATTTGAATGGGATGGGATACTTAGCTTTTTATTAGAAATTAATTGTATTTTTTTAATTTTATCCCTTGATGTGGAATTAAATCTACTCATAAATCTCTACTTAGAGATTGAGCTCAATATAAATTGATATTGGCTTATTTGCACATTTCCTAGCCAACAAAAGAAAAATTACTTTAATTTTGTTGGATAGCCTTTAACTTTTATTAAACATTGCCCTTGTGGCATAATTTCAATAAGCTGCAATTTCACAAGATTTATTTCCACTGTTGCATTAAATGTTCACTTGTATTGATAGGATAGTTCAAACACAGTGCAAAGGCTTCTTCATAACTTCACAAAGATTATTTTGTGTCTCTTACCTTGATGCGCCCATCACTTGTCAGATCACATGATCTGACAAGTGATCAGATCACTCCAGAGCACGGGTCCTCAAATCCAGTCAGGCCTGCTTGTATGTATCCGTGGTTCAACACACCTCAAACGCACGGCTGAGTTACCTCCTTAGTGTAGTCAAGCTCTCCAGAGTCCTGCTAATGACCTGATTATTTGACTCAGATATAGTGGAACAGAGCCACATCAAAAACCTGTAGGACACCAGGGCTCGAGGCCTGGATTTGAAGTTGCCTGAACTAGAGGCTAAACTTTATGCCGCCTTGCAAATTGTAGCCTTTTTCTCCGTTCAGCCTCACTAATAAATGTTTTTTTTAAGTGCTGGAAATCACTCACTCTTTTTTGCCAGCACAGTGAGTAAACAACAAAACTTGATATTGTCATCTTTAAAATGTATTAATTTCCCTTTGGGATCAATAAAGTATATTTGAATTTGTATTTCCAGCTATAAAACGTGCATCTCTCTCCTCCCTCCATTGTTTACATTAGTGTTGCTGTGGTATCACACGAGACGTCACTCCCCAAAACTTCTTGCGGGGAGTAAAATGACAAATGGCTATATTTGTCGTTTTACTTTTACTAAATAAAATGACAAATATAGTAACACCCACCGATTTGGATAAATACATTTAATATGATTTCAGGATTAGAAATAGTAACATGTTAATTCATATTTCCTGAACAGAAGTCAGATGAGTTACTAAGTAACGCATCACTGACATCACTGTTTATGTCTATATCTACAAAGGCATATACATAGCTAATTTATACAAGATGTTAAACCAGGTCAGTTGTGACTTTGTGCTTCAAGGCTTGATTAATTTCCTGTTGCTTGGCAACATCTGCTCTTTTTGAGTGTTTCGTTTGGTCCCTCTTTATTTGGACATCTTTATGGGCTTCAGCAAAAAAGTCTCCGCCACATCTCCTCAGGCTCTGAACTGGTGATTATTTTCACACATTTAATGGAGTAGCTCAGATGATTCATATATGAATCATTGTATAATTACTTGGTGACGGGAAGTAATCAAGAACCAAGTCACTAACACTCAGACTATTTTTGGAGGGAAGGCAGGGGGACGGCTGGTGTAAAAGAGACGTTCTGTACCAGATCTTAAGTTACACAGGGAAACCATTTGAAATGGCATTTAATTATAAAAATACGGGTCTTTTAAGTTGACGATTGGTAAAACTTGACTCCACACACACACAAAAAAAGCTTTTTGCTTTTTTGTGTGGGACTAAACGGTAAGGGAGGAATTTGATACACTACCAAATTTTCAAGTTGCACCACTTACAAAGAATGAAGAGGTCTGTAAATTATATTGTGTATATAATATACTTTTCCATAAAACTGACAAGAAAGAGGCCCTTACAAAAACAAAATATGTTTATTCAGTTTTCATTAAGGAGTATCATACATTTTTGCATTGAAAAAAACATGATATCGCGGGTCTCGTGTGTCCGTCTTTATGTTGGCTCTGGACTGAATATGTTAACCGCTTCCACACTTGATGAAACACTTGGTTGTTGTTGGTTAGGAAAAAAAAAATGCTCACTTGCCTGAAGTAACTCTGTGATGGGTCAAGAAAAACAGCTGCGTTAAAAAAGGAAGACTGCCTTTAAAAAAAACTGATTATAGAAAGTTTTATCTGGCAGGCTTATGTACTGAGAAGAGGTCAGGCATGTGTTGAGAAGCACTTTTTGGTTGAGCTTTGAGGCAATGTCTGAGATGGCCTTGCTGGTGATGAGCCCATAAATATGTGGGTGACTGTGTGAACTGCTGTGCTTTAAAGGTTTTGTCTGTTTGCATGTGGGTGTGTGTTTGTTATCAGTCTTTCTCTGTAAAAGAAGCAATGAACCTTGTATGAGATGTTTTTGCAGCTTCTGTGTGTGGGTGTGTGGGCATGTGTGTGTGTGTTTGTGCTTAGAAGGAGAAGTATTTGGTGAACCACTCCTGCTTCAGCCCTTCTGTCCCCCTCTGCTCCAGGTATGGGCCTCTAAAAACACACACACAAAAAAAACATATCTTTTTAAGAAAACACAAATGTACTCATGAAGTACCTTGCATAAGAAACCTTACCCTTTGAACATTTGTTATGCTACAACCTCAAACCTCAGTGTTTTTAAATGTTTTTTTTTGTGATTAGCCCACATAATGTTATGCATAATTGTAAAGTAGAAGGAAAAACATTCATGGTTTTCAAAGTATTTACTCATGAAATGGGAAAAGTTTGTTGCTCATCTGTTGTGAGCAGCTTTTACGCTTTTATTCCCAAATAATTAATTTCTTTAAGAAGTCATTGAATTAGTGAAGAAAATCTGCCTGCGTTAAATTTAATCCAACAGATCTGAGAAGACCACGAAGATTTAGACACGATTAGTAAACAAACAGCTTCCTATAGGCTAAGAAAATGTTAATAAAAATCTTTGGATACTCCAGATGAGCTACAGATGAAAAAATTAAAAAACAGAAAAAATCTTTTTAGCAGCACTGTTTTTATGCATATTTTATGTATAAGTATATATTAACTACAGTTATATGTAGCTAATGTCAAAGTTACGCTACACTCTTTACTCTCACCTGACTGGTTGTGTGACATTAAGAGACTCAGTGAGAGGCTCTAGTTGCTGAGTGACAGAGCAGGTAATTATGCTGTAATGTATAGAAAACCTAAGCCTATTAATAGTAGAAGTATTTTTATTGAGGCGTTTAGATGAATTGATTTCTATTGTTCACTTAGTGGAGCTGCCAATTTAACACAGCTCAGTCATAAAGGAGACATTTCTACATCTGAACCCCTGAGGTTAAGCGAGGAAACAGGAGCACCACCTCAGGGAACCGGGAAGAACAAGAACAGAACCTCTCTTCTTATCTCGTCCTACTGAGTTGACTAATAGGGAGACAGGAGGACAAATAGGGGGAAATAAACCATATTTCTCAAAGGTATCAAACAAAGTTTCAAATACAAAGTTCAGCAGCATATTCTCTGACTTTTATTAACCACTTTGAGTTCATGAGCACTGAGTTGAAGCATCATGGAAAAGGTGCCAAAGAAGCTTCTTCCTGAATTGCAGATCTGTGATCCTGTTTTTCACTCTGACATTTCCCGAGACTCTGATCTGCCAGTAAGATGGGAAATCACAAACGCCTGTAGCTCAGAGTGAAGACTGCGCCGGGTGGCGAACGCAGTCGCTTGAGGTGACTAAAAGGTAGTTATTCAGAATTCCAAAGAGTTCCTGTTTAGATCCTTTTTTTTTTGGCTGTCTTTGATTACGGAGACACATTGAGGTTATGTTTCGTCTCAAAAGTGAAAGCTCAAACATCAGAAAATTCATACCTGATTGACTGGGCCTGCATGTACGAGTGCGGCTCCTGGCAGGAGGGGGACACGTATCGGATGCCCGTCTGAGATGAGGGGCAGACGGGCAGGGGAGCGGTTGGCGCCGGGGTGGGAGGGATGCAGGACGTCCGGGACCTGGGGGAGCGAGGGAGGGACGGGGAGGAATGTTGGCTCAGGGAGAGGGAGGTGTGCTTGTGTGGAAGAGAGGAGGTGGAGTAGTGGGGAGAGACGTGGGGATGGGAGCTGGACTGGTGTGGAAGTGTTGAGGAGTGTGGATGCACGGAGGAGGAAGACGATGAAGAGGAATGGGAAAGGAAGATGCTCCTGTCGTAGGCAGCGGTGCTGGGGGTGCTGGGGATGCTGGTGACGCGTGGAGGAGACTCCCCATCCTTTCTCTGCCAGAGAAAGAGAATCACAATCAGATTTATTGCTTCCTGTTGTCAATTGTCAGAGCTTTGACTGGTTGGTGCCTAGAAAAACCACCAATGCCACAAAACAAAGAGCTGGCTTTAATCTGTCTTTCAGCATTTACTCACTTCATACTCTTTCAATTATGTGACATTTTGTCACGTTCAACCACGGGCTCAGTGTTCCTGGGAGGCTTCATGTGATACAGAAACACAAACTAATTCATAGCTGTGAAGTTGAAGGAAAATTATATTAGACTTTTTTTTTTTTGCATAACAGTTCAAGTTCTGTCAGATTGTAAACAGTGTGTGAGCATCACTTAAAGTCTCAGCTTCATTTAGATCTGGACTTTGACTAGGCCATTATAATGTACACTTTGAACTAAAGCATTGAACTGTAGCTCTGTATGTGTGTTAAGAATCACCCTGCTGGATAGCAGTTTAAATATTTTTGTCCTTAATAGATGATTCTGCCACTACCATGCAAGGTGTGTTTAAGGCAATGCTAGTTGTCTGTCACTCAGCATGCTGGCTAAAATGTTCAATTTTGGTCTTATCTGACCAGAGCTGTGTCTCATACTTTGCTTACGACAAAATGCTAACAGATCTTTTTATAGATTCATTTCAACAGTGACTTTCTGTTTCTCATTCTTCCATAAATGTCAGATTTTTAGAATCCACAATAGATAATTGTGCATGTCTACCTATCAAATTATCCCTCTCCCTTTCAGATTAGACGCCTGGCCATATCTTGGTAGGTTTGCAGCCGAGCCGTACTCTTTAAATTTTCAGCTGACGGGTTGAGCAGAGCTCTGTGAGATGATGCTTGAATCTTGGGATATTGATTTATAAGCTCACTCTGCTTTAAACTTCTGCACAACTTTTCCTCTGACCTGCCTGCTGTGTTCGTTGGTCTTCATGATGCTGTTTGTTCTCCACAAAACTTATGTGGCCTTCAGAGAACGGTTGGGATTAAATTACACACAGCAACACTCTTTATTAATCAGAGGACTTCTGAAGACATCTCTTTGCATTTGATTTTATTTAGGAGTATCAGAGTGAAAATGAGTGAATAAAAATAAATGTCAAGCTTTTTTACACAAATAAAACATAAGATGTGGAAAAGCATGTATCTTTTTTCTCCCGTTTCAAAATGATTACTTTATGTTGGCATATCACATAAATCCCACTGGAATACATTACGCTTTGTGGTTATATCAAAACAACTAGAAGAAAGCTCAAGCAGTTTTTACTTTTTCAAAGCTGTTTAGTATTTCCATATAAGGTTTCTCACTGACAAACAGCCACACATCATAGAGAAAAGCTCATGCATAAATCCAAGTTTTTATTGTTTTTAAGTCATGTAAATAAAATGAGCCTAATGGAGTCCTCAGACTGCAGCACCAAGCCTGTACAACAGGGAAGTGAGCTGTCAAGTCGACGATCTCCAGCATCAAAAACACGATCTGGCCTCAGCTCAGAAAACCCTTCAGTGAGGAAGGGAGGCTGTGTTTGACTTTGTGGACATGCGTCAAACTGCCAAACTCACCCTCATGGTCGGCGTGACGCTGCCGGGGCGGGACTTGCTGTCACGGAGCCTGAGGGTGCTGTTGTCCCCGGCGACGGGAGGGTGGAGCTGCAGCTGATGTCTCTCTTCCTGTGGGGAAGGAGGACGAGGAAGGACTTTGACTGGCCTGGTTGTTCTTGTATTTGTGCTCTGTGAGCAAGTAGGCTAATCTGCCTTATGCCACACAGATGGCCACACAGCACCGTGTCAGAGGACACTTTATTAAAACGCCGTCTCTTCCTTTACAAATGACCACACACAATTAATGAGTTACTCTGAGAAGGTTTTAAAGAGGGGGCATTTTGTAAAATCAACTGTATATTATAAAGTTATTCCCTTATAAAACATGCTTTGATTCTTTAATGCATGTTTTAGAAATCGTCCATGGCAACCATTCAGGCTGCCTAAATGCTTGGTCTCACAAAGCGCCGCTTATTTACCCAAAGCTGCTCATTGGAGCTGGAATTGATGGAAAAATCATCCAAACATCGGAAATGATGATTCGTACAATAAGTTTGTGTAAAAAAAAAAAAATTAAATTCAAAACATTACGGATATTCAAATTTTTCCATGGAATGTAACTCAAAATTATTCACGGAAAAAAATTACTATTATTTATTTATTTATTTTTTGTTGAACTATTTGAAACAAAATGCAGCTTGGAAAGATAAAATACATAGATGACATAAATGCTACCCGACACACCAGCTATTGGCTGGCGTTTCCAAAGCAGCTGATCCACCTCCGGCGACGTGGCAACCAGAATTACCTGACAACTGTCTTTATTTAAAGAAAACTTTATTGCAATTGGTTTTGGGTTTAACTAAATCATAAAATGAAACAAAAATAAAATAAAGATGGAAGGAATTAATCCAGATGGTCACTAGTGAGCAATTTAAGTTGCATGCAAAACGCATCATGTTATTTTACTGCACCTTAAAGCTCCTGAGCTTTTTCAAGCATAAACACGTCATTCATTTTATTAGAAAGTTGGGATCTGCCATTCATAAATGACTCATCAGGCCATCTCTAACCCATAATGGTTTGTTTAACTTAAGGGTAGAACATATTTAACAATCACAACATTTCTTAGAAATAGACTACTTAGTGAATCAGAGGTTTGTGGATATCATTTTTCAGGCTGGATCAAACCAAACACTCCAAAAGGCCAGATGGCTGTCTGCAGCTTTAAAGAACATATGACCTAATTTAAATAAATGAAAACAGGCTTGCAGTCTGCAGGACTCCATTCGTGGCTCATTTATAGCACCGTTCATAGTGTAAAGGTCACATTTCAAGCATGCAAGAAACTCATTAGATTTTTTTTTTTTTTTTGACTGTTATTGCTCCCAAAGTCAAGATCATCCTCTTCCTTCCTGACACACCATAAAGAGTCTGGTGTCTCATGTTCAGTGATTTCATTCCTAACTTGAACAGATAATGTTCCTTTTTTAGCGTCTTGTCAGTTCTGTAAGTTTGGATAACAACTGGATTTTAGACTAAAACTCAGATTCATTTAATGATTTTCTACATCAAGATGTGCTTTATTTACGTGTTTTACAGACTTTTATTGCATTAAAAAAAATCTAGGTTAAACTTGTGTTCATGTGTGTATTCTCACCACTAAGCGTTTAATGAGCTGCTCTCTCTCCATGAGCCGCTCCTGGAGTCTCCCCAGAGACATGTCGTCACATCGAGGCTCCCTCCTCCTGCAGCGTTCCTCTCGCTCCCGCAGTCTGCAGGTATAATCAAACAAACACACAACGTGTCTCGTGTTCCTAATCTGGAGCTTTCTCGTTTTCTCCTCCTCTTCTCTACTCACTCGTTCTCCAAAGCCACTATGCGAGCTTGCAAGTGGTTCTGCGCACTGCTGTACTCCGAAACCAAACTCTGCATCTCCCTCTTGTGCTCCCTTCGGATCTCCTCTACCTCCTCTTTCCTTTTCTCCTCCTCTCGCTCTTTCTTCTTCTCCTCGTCCACCTCCTCCTCTTTCAGGTCATCCTCTTTCTTCTCCTCCCAGTGTTTCTGGGACTCCTCGAGTTTCTCCATTTCCACCCTCAGTTTCTCCACCTCCTCCTTCAGATGTTGTGCTTCCTCCTCCAGCTGAGCGTCTCTGTTCTTCCTCATGTATGTGCTCTCCTCCTCTTTCTCCTCAACCTCTGAATTTTTCTTCACGGACCTACTAAGAGGAGAAACATTCAAAAGAATAAGCACTATGATGATCTTATCTTCAGCAGAAAATGTTAATATGTGCAACCATATAAACATACTTTAACAGATCAAGGAAAGTTGTCAAGTCAGTCTACATCTAGATTCATATCCTGGTCCAGCACAGGGAGAGTTTTCAATCTTCTGTTCATTTTCAATTTATAAAGTAAATCCTACTGATCCCATTCTTCTTATTGAACTATGTTTACAATTACGCACTATTTTGTGTTGCTCCATACCACTCAATCCCCCACTCATAAGCTTCAAATTTTGTTGATTTAATGTGGCAAAATGAGGTCATTTAAGGAGGAATTAACACCCTACATAGCACTGTGGCTGCAGAAGGGTGAAAGGTGTCTAATGGCTAAATAAATCTTTTTCCTCTGTACCGTTCCTGGAGTTGCTTTTTCAGTGCCGTGTTTTCTCTCTGGAGCTCCAGCATGGCACAGCGGCTCTCGTCCAGCTGTCGCTCGAACACTTGGTACTGGTTCTGCTGCTTCAGGTCCTTCACCCGTACAAAATCACAACAGATAAAGAGCAGTGAGAGGAAACCTCCAGAGCTCGCCTCTCCGTTCAGAGTCAGTTTCTGTTTTTATTGCAGTTAGTTCTGCTGTGCGGAGCACCACGCTGTGCTGGCTCAATCCCACAGCCCTGGAGGATTTTATTGATATCAAAGATAATGATATCAGGTGTGAGCTGCTGTGATTTGCTTCCGTGCGCATGCAGAGGGAGATTAAATCAGGCAGGGCGCCGGCCACGAACCGCGAGCAAAGAGTGCGTGCGTGTCTGCGCACACGGTGGGATTAATATGCGGTGCTGCGTGTGTCACCTGTTGCAGGGCCATCATCTGCGTGTGTGCTTGTAGTTGGGCCTGCAGGTCTTCTATCTGCTGCATGTGTCTCTGGGTCATCTGTCGGCTCCACTCAGTGTGCTGCTGGGTCAGCTCGGCACGCTGCTTGTCTGATTTCATGCGCGCACAAAAACAAACACGGACAGGACGCTAAGTCAGTTCGGTCCACTCCCACCCGCCTGGTACTGCTCTGCTGAATTTATCATCTGGGTGTGTACACTGGACTGCGTGCTCATTTGCTCCTCTCATTTGTGAATGTACTTGTGAGAATGTGGTTTTTTGTTTTTCTTATTGAGGCATTTGTGTACAAATATGTGTTTTTTATATTCATATATTTTCTCTTTAAGAAGGAAATAATAAATTCTGCAAACGTTACCAAGCTCCAGGTGGTGCATTGTCTGAAGTCGGTTGATCTCAGATAAAAGATCTTCCTTGGCCTGCCTCTCCAAAGCCTGCAGCGCCATGGCGTGACTGTGTCTCTCCTCTGCCAAGGACTGGCTCTGAGGCTCCTTTGACACAATGACACACACACGTTTATCTATTTTACATCGGCTGCATTCTTCCAGTCTACAAGATCGGCTTGCTCCACAGAAAAAAAAAAAAAAAGTCTCTCTACTGCAACACTTGCATCAAAGCTGCTAAATTATTCATCACAGAGAAAATCTATGAAGTAATGCATGTTCAGTAGGACTTTTTAGCGTGCATGTGCATCCTGCTTGGGTGTGTGTGTGTGGGGGTGTGTGTGTGTGTGTGTGTGGTGTGTGCGTACCTGCAGCAGTTCCCTCAGTTTCTTGTTTATCTCCTTGGTGTCCTGGACTTCCTTCCTCAGCTTGTCAATTTCAGGGTTGGCATGGCTGTCATCTTCCTGTCCCGCCATCTTTTTCTCGGCCTGCATCTGTGACAGATCACAAGGTGGAGTATTTTAAGGCTCTCCACACCGTCAGAGATGAGCTTGCAGAAATAATTTGACCTATTGTTCTGCAATATGCAGACTCTTACAGATTAGCCAAAGGAAACGCATAGTTCAGTGTAAAAAAAAAAGACAAGACTTATGGGAATAATTAAGATAACTCGGCTTTTTAAAAAATTTGTATTTATGCGCTTCTTAAATTCCCTGACTTTTTAAATGTTGTGCCTTGAAAATGTTAATGATTATGGGGTGAAACAGGCTGGAGAAATAAGTCTGGCATGCCGGATGGATGAGTTTACAGAGTGTAGTTAGTGACGCAGGCTCACCTGTGCTTGCAGCTCAGTCAGCTGAGTCTGCAGCTCTGATACCTGGGCCTGCAGCTCCTGCTCTTTGCCCTGCCACCTCTGTTCACTCTCAGCGACTGCAGCGTTCATCTCTATCCTGAACTCTGCTCTGAGACGATCCTCGCATTCTGCCCTGCAGGGAGGAATCAGAACAAGGCGGATGTACAGTACTGAGCAAAATGTCAAGCCACAACCACAGACTTCAATGTATTTTTGTTTGTTTCCCTCAAAACCTTTAAGCTTCCAATCCACTACTGTGGATTACACAAAGTGTTTGTCCTCTTACTGATTTCCAAACAAACCTTATACTGATTCTTCTGTTTGGGTTATTTTGTGACCTCAGTGAAAGAAATTTGGGTAACAATTTATTTGAAGGGGTGTGCATAAGATTGTCATTACACAGTCATAAACATGAAGGAGTCTTCATGAATGCTTACGACTGTTGTCATAAAGTATCATTCGGTAAATAATGACACTTTTAATGCAAAGTTGACTCTTTTACTTGATTTTTAATGAAAGTTTTAATGCAACTTTGCATAAAAATGTGATTATTTACCAAATAATGATAAATAATCCTGTAACACCAAATATGCTTTACCATAATCAGTTTTGTTATTTCATTTCTGAACTGGATCTTAAGACCCCGCACCTTGAAAACTACTGAGATAGACGGAGGTACTGTGTGCTACATACGGTACTTCCAAAATGACTGCACATTTCTTCATTCATCTAATCATTACATTGCATCCTGGTTTCTTGTCATTTACCTTCTTTAGAAAGTGCTACCATTTCTTTCAACATGCACGATTGTCAAGAGACTCATTTGTATTAATGAATTGCTTCTGTAGACAACATTATCACACGCCTTTTTGTGTGTCATATGCACGCTTACTTCCCCACAATATCTGACATGGGGTGAAGCAGATGTTATAGTGCTGTTAAGCACACTTAAAGAAAAGTTAATTGCTGCTTTTTTCACACTTAACCACCACGGAGTAATAAATAAGATTCTAGAGATGCAAAATCCATCTGTGTCACAGCTCAGGCAATATTCATTTGAATTATAATATTGATTTATTCTTCACTTATGTAACAACAGCACTTATTGACTGACTGATATTTATTACTGCAGAATTTCTGCTGTCTGCAGAAACCACAACATTACTCATTTAAATGAGGCAGTAAATTGAGATTAAAAGCAGGGTGAGGGCTCTGAGATGGAACCGGGTTTGGCAGGTCCACTTTGGGTTGCTACCTGATGCGGTCCTCCATGTGCCGCTGGCTCGGCTCCAGAAGATTCCTCTCTGTGCTCATTCGGCTCTGTTCCAAGACCTTCTCCTCCAGCCGATGCTTGTCCGCCCTCAGGGAGGCTATCTCTCTCTGCTGCCTGTCACGTTGCCTCTCGGCCTCCTCTTGAGCTCGTGCCAGCCGACTCCGCGCCTGACCAAGCTCCTCCTCCAGGCCAGAGCACCGAGGACCGCACGACGGTGCAGCTTCGTCACCCACCTTCTCCTTCTCGCTGATCTGCTGGATCACGGCCTCCAGCCTAGAGATCTGTGGCACAAGCAGAAATCCATGGCAGACAGTAAAATATGATATATTTCACTTCCTAGCTGCGGTTCCTCCTCACCTCAGCGTTGGTATCCTTCAGTTTTGCCCTCAGCTCATCCTTTTCTCTTTCCAGACTTTTGCGCAGCTCTTCAGCAGACCGTCTCTCCTCTTCCAAACGCGAGCACACCTTCAAGAATATTTGCCCACCATTATGACTATATTATGACTATTGTTACAACTACACGTACATCTTGTCATGTTAAAACTGCAAACAGTACTCAATTTTATTGGATTTATGTGAAAGATTCGACAAGAAAAAAGTACTGCATGTCTCATATTGGTAGAGATTTACAGCGGACTGGATTCAGTGTTTCTGGATTCCCCTATGTTCTTCTGTGGAACATAGCTCCAAATTATTTGTGGAAATTTCACCAACATTTTTTGTAGAGCAAAATATTTGGGGGGGGAAAGTGCAGCTCTATGAAAAATAACTAAAGAAAGGTAGTGTTTTTGGACAATACAATCTCCTAATATATTTATTATCAGAGTAAGAAATATCTCTAAATCAGGCTGTCAGCCACCTCTTCCCCGACTGTGAGCCAGCTGTTCACCAGAGAGCAGACAGCTGTGCCATGGGATGAAAGGAAACATTATTGCTTGTGGCATTTTGCTCCTTCATCCAAAATAATAACGTACAAAATCTGACTCAGACTGCAACTGAAATAATCCTCCTTGATTATTCAGCTGAGCAGCAAACTATTTTTAAAGTTCGTATCAAGCGGCTTGCTACAGAGAAGTCATGTTCCCGTTTGCAGCATAGTCTGACGGCTGTCAAAAACATTAGCATTCAGGATTACTAGAGGGTTCTGATGTCATTTTGAGATTGTTGAAATGCTTTATCCTGCAGTTCCAGCTGTGAGAGGTTCAGCGCCTTGCAGGAATATTCATTTATGATGCTCTGTCTCACAAAAATCAAGTGGAATGCATCAAAGTTTGACGGTCGCAGAAGAAAAAATGTGAGAAAATTGAAGGGACATGAGTTTGTGTCTCTGTGTCGGTACTAATAAGCTCTACGAAGTGTGTGCAGACAGGTGCTGACCTCTTGGTTGGTCTTCCTCTCTGAGCTCAGCGCTTCTTGGACATTGTTCAGTTCCGCTGCGTGCCTCCTCATCACCTCCTCTATTGCCTTCCGCACCTGCTCCTTCAGCCGCTTTCTGTCCTCCTCAGCCTTCTCCGCCAGTCTCTTCTTCTCCTCCTCCAGCTTCTGCTGCACATTGGCCCTCTCCGCATCAACCTGCTGCATGCTCTTGTCCAGTTGGGACCGAATGCGAACCCGCTCGACTTCCAGTTCTTTGCGCAGTCGGTCCATCTCTTCTTCTTTCTCCCCCCTGAGACGTTCTGTGATCTCCTCCACTTGTTTCTGGAGCGCTTCCTTTTCCTCGTCTCTTTCTCTGCGGATTTTGCTTCTTTCCTTCTCAAACTGGTCTTTTTCTTGCTGCCGTTCCTTCTGCAAGCTTTCCCTCTCCTTTTCCATCTCCTTCAGCAGTTTGTCCCTATCGTCGTCTGCATGCTTCTGGATGCGACGCAACTCCTCGGTCTGGGCTCTCACCATCTCTGAGCGCAAACTGGACAGGGCTTCAGCATGCTGCAAAAAATTTTATTTTATTCAGCACATGATGTGTTACATCTCAATGCTAGCTAGTGCTACCTACTACAGTCAGTAGTTTTCAGGATTTTTTTTCTGGAACAAACTAGAACATACCAGGTTTTTATCTAGAGCTTTTCTCAGAACTTACTTGGTACTTATTGGAACTAGCCACCTTTAAGGGATAGTAAATGATTTTAGGGACTGATAGTGAGTTCTTTAAAGGACCAGATTCATACCCAGAACTTACCAGACTTCGATGAAAAGCATTGGTTGCTTTCTGAACTTACTGAGCACTTCCAGAAACCATGTTGAATTACCTGACACTTTTTCATTGGTAAGTTCCAGAAAGTCTTTGTTAGGATCCGGGAACATCATTCTTTTTCTCCATACAACTAATAGTTTGTTCTCCGAAACTGTGTATCAAAGTAACAAGTAAGTTGGAGACAAGTAGGCAAATATAAGCCTTGGCTTCAGCTTATTCCTTTCTTTGTAAATTAATGGTTTGTCAAATAGTGCTTTGTATAGTTTTTTTGTTTTGTTTTTTTTGTAATGTTGTAAATTTACCAAAATAAAGCTAATCTGAATATGAAAGTCATTTGTACATTTTTGGAAAAGTAATAGGTACGTTTTAGGAAAGTATCTGGTAAATTACTTGACAAGTAATAGTTAAGTTCTGTGAAATTTCTTGGTGAGGAAGCAGAAAGTTCAGGGACAGTAACTAGTAGTTAGTAGGAAAGTCCCATAGTTTCCAGGAGAATACCTTGTAAATTCTGGAAAGTGCTGGAAATTTCCAAGAAACCTTTAAAAATCTTTTTTATTCCAGATAGGAAACTTTTAAGTTCCATGTAAAGACCTATCAAACCTGTCAATTTTGTGTGTGTATGGGTGTGGGGGGGTGTGTTGGTGTGTGTGTGTGTGTGTGTGTGTCACCTGGCGTATTTGTCGGGCGTGGTCGTTGTTTCTGCCGCTGCTCTGTAGCTCCAGCTCTCTGTTCCTGCTCTGCAGGCGGTTCACCTGGCTCTTCAGCTCCTCCAGCTCAGCACACACACACACCTCACAGCGCCCACGGTTCAGCAGCTCCTCTAACACACACACACACACACACACACACACACCCACCCCATACCAAAGTGAGGGCAATCATGCCAGGAAAAACAAACTTCCTTCAAAGCAGGAAGACGAGCTGTTCAGCTTCCAGGCAGATTGTAAGAGTTTAAACCTCTATATTACAATCCACTGACTATAATGAGCAGGGCAAATTACACCTCATGAATGAATTATGATATTATAGCAAAGTAGATTTCAGATATGAGAGGCTTCAGACCTTCGAGAAACCGTGGTAATTCATCATTTGATGAGTAATGGATTGCTACATACATTACTGGAAATGTTATTAATGGAATCATGCAAAACTGGTCTGAAGTGTTAATTTGTCTTACTTTAGGTTAGAAAATATTATGTAAAAATGTATAAAAAATTAAAATAAAAACAGGAATCAAAAATGTTTCATAGATTTCTTCAAGAACCTGGCAGAAAAGAAACTAATGTAGACCAATCTAGACCTGAAAAGGTACTTGCTTTGGTAGAGACACTGGAATATGTGATTTTTTTTTTTCAGCGCTGGTCACTTTTTTATGCTTTGTGCCATGAAACCTTCATGAAGCTGTTTTTCTTTTTTGCATGGTGTGTGGGAGCTGTGAGGATTTTAATCATCTGTTTATGTTGTGAAAGCCTGAGGTAAAAAAAAAAAAAAAACCTTAATATTGAAGTGAATGATGGAAACTTATTGAGCTCAGAATAAGTTGCATTTTCTTCCAAACAAACCTTGAATGTCTACTTTAAGATCCCAAAAAGTTTTCCATTTCTAAATATATTTCACTTCCTTAAAAGGAAATCATTATTAGTCTGAGTTATCTATCTAATAATACTGTACAAGAGATTTATGACCAGTCCAATAAAAAATATTGATATTTCTGTATTTTTGGACTGTGAATGAACCAGAATTTGACTAAAGACCTTTTCAATATCAGTAAGTTGCTTTTTAAAAAAGAACATAAATGTGAAATAGAAAATATAATATTATTTACTGAACTATGTCTGCTGCTCAGCTTGACACGAACAGTCTGAATTTTCCCTTTACCTAACCTTTCATTTGCAGCCATGTACAAATAAGCAAAAACTTCAAAATTTCATTGTTATGATCATGAGGTAGCAATGAGATTGAGTCCAGCGAAGTTTTTCGAAGTGATAGCTCTTGTAAGTGAATAAAATCCTCAGAGCGAGAAAATGTAAAACAAAGGGTGATTTTAGTGATTTACAGCAGCTCAAACTGGGAATGTTCCTACACCAGGAATAAAACGCTACATTAGCAAATTTGAACCAGTCTGCACTTTTAGCAGAGGCAGCTGTAAAGTTGTCTCTGACTAACAGCTTCGGCGTTAGTATGCTAAATTTACGTTAGCGGGGGTTGCAGCTGTATCGGTCTGCCTGATCAGCAGAATCAGCCGATCATGTGTCCATCTGGATGCCTTTGCAACACAGGAAGCTATGCAAAAGTGCAAAGATTTTCTCCACTCAGGGCGTACTGAGTGCAGAGCTGATTAAGGCAGCGTAACACCTCAATGGTTGACTAAGAAAACAAGCTAAAAGTGTAGACATTTAATATCAACTAACCTTAGTGTTGTATCATGCTGAAATGAACAATTTCGATTTAATTTAAATTGTTAATATGTAACAATTTTAAATAAACTGGGGTGCTGTGTTATTAGTCTTCCACCATTCTGAGATTTTATTCATTTCTCTACACACTAGAAAATCTCAATTTTGTGTCTGAATATTATGTTAAAAAATTTAATCTATCCCATTCAGTAGCTAAAATTTGACTCATATAGTGTTACATGTTTTTCAGATATTTTCAATTTATTGTATGTTTCTGTTGCTGTCTAAAACAATAGTCTAGATTATGATATTTTTGTAGACTTTCAATGATAGAGACAGAGAGTTTTTGTTTACTTTAGAGAATATATTTTAAGAAAATATGAAATGTGTTATGATGAGTTACAATTTTAATTGGGAACCAACATTTTTTTACATTTTTAATGTGTTAAAGTTGTTGATCCAAAATTGGCAATGCTATTTAAATCTGAATCACTCAAGAAAACTGTACTTGGTGAATCTCCATTTGATGCCATTTATTAAATTCAGAATTTGTTTAACTTTTATTGAGGTTACAAGTTACAAATGTGTTGATGTAAGTTATAAAAGGCACTTACTAGACGCTGCTTATGTTTGCTTTAGTACATTTTGCAGTGGCTCCCTCAGTGAGGGTCTGGATCCCTCTTAGGGTCATAAGTCAGCAAAGATCCAGAGACCTTGAGATCCTCATCAAAAATCTAAGTAAACCACTAAATTTAATATATTAAAAGTAACATTTCCTGTTGGTTAAAAGTAAGACATTTGGGGGGGGGGGGGGGGGGTGCACTGTTTGGGGAAAAAAAAGGGCAATCTTCTCCCGGTTTACACACTGGAAGGGAGAGTGGATACCTAAAAGATAAAAAGCAACCCGGTCTTTT
>CAEFZY010020293.1:0-79988 GCA_903066815.1 Brachyrhaphis roseni | reverse complement strand
CCGGAACGCAGCTGGAGATAGGCACCAGCAACTCCCGACCCCATTAGGGACAAGGGTGAACAGAAAATGGATGGATGGACTAGTGAGCATGGTTTTGTCTGTTGATTTCAGTGTAACAGTTTTAGACTTGAAAATTGATGAAAAATGACATCACTGTTGTTTTCAATTCGAAAAATATAAATATATGCAAGAATCAAATCTCAGTTTTTGAAACTTTCCATGAATGAAACTGATCACATTTGATTGATCTGCAGTGACTTCTTAAATAAATTATCATGAATATGAGCGTGTGTGTGTGTGAGTGTGTGTGTGTTGCAGTAATATGACAGTTATGGCCGTATCCAGAGATTTGAGACGGTTCTGGGACTGAAGTATGCAGGACTGGTGCTGATGTGTTCAGGGACCCCTGAGTGTCAGTGTCACCCAGTCTGTCTGCTGCGTTCAGGCCTGCTGCAGAGATGAAAGGCTGACTTCTGATAAAACAGACGAGCTGAGAGTAAGAGCGCGTGCACGCACACCTGCACGCACACCTGCACACACACCTGCACACACCTGCACACACATACAGATGCTCTAGAAAGGAGGTTCTGTGCCATTTCCACCTTAAATCTAAGTTTGATCCCAATAACGTAGAAGAAAACAGAAGTATTGACGACTTCAAAATCTCTACACATTAAACATTTAGAATCCAAAATGGTTCTCTTGAGGAAAACACAGGCATACATGCAGAATTAATTCTGAGTCAAACTTTTTCACAGGCTAACTTCATTAAAGTTAGAAAATCAAAATACAAAACCCAATTTGCATCATAAATGCACTCAATCTATTATCTTTGTTTTTATGTAATTTTGCATTTTAATTACTTCACAAATATGAAAATCAACATTTCCTGATTATGCTGATTGAACATTTAATCCGGCTGCAATCATGTTTCCTTCAAAACATGTTTAACAAATTAGCCGTGATTGTTTTTGATTATACTTTTTGTTTTGGTTTTTTGCTTGTTGTTGCACTGGGTGTTGATTATGTGCCTATCTGGGTAAATAAAGTTGGTAATAAATTACAGGAGGAACATGAAGCTGACTGGAAAGCAGGAGGTTACACTTGCTATTATTCTTCCTGTAGTGAAAGCAATAAATCGTTTCTACAAAGATGAATCAGAATAATTAGAGAAGGCAGTTTCTCCCAGACTCCTGGCTCACTGTGGTTAAATGTATGGCAGGATGTTATACATTTAATACAGCTACATTTTCAGGTATCTTCTCAGCCTTTTTTCATTGTGTTGTTATTCTCTATGACTAAAAAAATAAACACCATTTCAAATTTGTTTCTTGAAACAGTGTTTTATGCTTATTGACAAAAATTGGTTTATTTGGTATATAAAAATCATGTTTAATTTCCAATGGTTCATTAAACCTGGAGTGTCTGTGCTGGGTGTGCTTCTCTGTCCGATTTCTGAGCAGCACGATTCCTTTAGTGGACATGGCAGTGAAGGCTGCAGTGTTCACTGACTGCAACCACTTCATCAACCTGCAGGGAAATAAAAGGCAGATTTCTGCACCTGATCACTGAGAACTGTATAATTAAGCCTACCTTTGTGCAAATAGATGACTTACATTAGAGAAATTCAACATGCGTGTTTTCTGTCCTTTCTCCTCTGAGACAGCTCACCTGTTTTACCTGTGGAAGCAGAAGGGAAACAATAGTGTTGATAATGATCTATGTGGTTGCCATAAGTTCTCAGTATGTGGAATTGCTGCAAACTTAATGACTTCATGCGATCAGTTATCATGAATTTGTTGTGAATCAGCACTGTGTAAGTAAACTGAATGAAACTGAAAGCCCAACCCTGTAAAAGTTTACCACAGTAGGATCAAGGACTTTACAAATTGGTCATTCTTTCACCTAAGTGGACACATTTTGATCAGATTTGAACTGTTTATGCTATATGAATATTTAACAGAACATATTTTATGTTCTGTTTAAAAGCTTTCTTAATAATACAGGCTTGTTACAATTAAGTCATGATTTAACTGTGATCAGTATTTTAACTGATTACTCTTTCATACAGCACCAGATTAGTTTGGGATGTTTTTTCTTTTTACCATGTTAAGTGAAATCATCGTTTGAAAACGACATTTTGTATTTACTTTGTGATCTTTGTATTTGGGATCTGAAATGTGTGGGGAAAAAAGCAAAAACAATAGAAATCTACAACTTTTGACAGCACTCTATATGGGGATATAGATTTTTCAACATTGTTCGATGTTATTTAGAAATAACTTGTTCTCATCTGTTCTTGCTTCCTTGTCAAGGGTAGCAGAGTAAACTCCTTCAGATGTGAAGACACCATGTAAAACTTCCTGCAGATTAATGAGAAGGACTCCATGACTGAAAGGCACTTCTGATATTGTGCTAATGAATATGTATTTATGCTGTTTGTGTTTGGAGAGGCCTGATTTTGTGTGTGACCTGCAGGGAGTAATGCTGATGAGCATTGGCTGCTTATGTGTGCGAGTGGGTGTCCTTGGTGGCATCGGTGTTGCACACGGGGGCAGTTTTCAGCCCCCGTGGCCTGCATAAATGTTTTCAGCCCAGTGCATCACCGTGACAACAGGTATTAGGGTATAATTTAAGCGGGAAGCTTAATGGAGCTTGAGTAACGAGGCCCAGAGCTGGTGTCCTGCTTGTCTCTCGCATCATGTCAGCCGGGCCGGTGGACTTCGTGGCTCCATCACCCTCAGACACTCACAGCGTCTTCTTAATGTGGATGAAACGTTTCTGCTCTTCCACCTGACTGCCTGGGAACAATAGGGAAAATTTTAACTCACGCACGTTACAGAAACAAAATCAGAGAGCGTTGTTTTTAATGCAATTTATGCATCGGTGATGAGGGAATGCAGCCGGTTTAATCTTAGACAAGGACAGTCTAAGATGGTTCCCAAAGATTTTCTTTGCCCCTCTATGGATTACAATAGGGAGCGTCTCCGATGTGTGGTCCCAGGGGGATCGGGGGGTCGGGGGTATAGGAGGGGTGCAGGGAGAGTCCCTGTTAAAACCTTCCTACCCCCCCATCTCCCAGCCCACCAAACACTACGACCCATTTTACAGTGAAACACTTTTGTGTAAAAATAATAATGATAATAATATATATATTTTTTTTATTCGTCCATACTACTTCCTGCACCCTCTTAAAGGGCGCGCCCCACACTTTGGGAACCACTGGACAAGGAGATCCCAAATAAAGGATGAAAGGACAGACAAAATAATTTGCAAAGTAGTGTGAATCTTTTAATTCTGCACATACATGTGAGTGATTATTAAAAAAAGATGGAAGGGAAATCCTTAAATCTATAAGCCAAAATTATGCTTAAGTAATGAGAAATAAATTTTGTTGCAGCCGGATAACAGAAGCTTAAAAAAGCTCTTTGAAGTTGTTGTTTTTTATCTGATTTTACTTGCAACGACTAAATGATTTATGAATCTTGTAAACATCCCAGAAGCCCGGTAAATGGCATCCATGGAAGAAGAAAACACTTGTACCATTAAATTTGTATAAATGACCTTCAAGAAGCTGATGATTTTAACTGAAAAAGAAAATCGACACTTCAGTGGTGAACCTTCCAAACAAACATGATAAAATTGGAAACTTACCTGAATCTTAAAGCAGAAACTAGAAATGTTTGCATAAGAAAACAATTGTGGATTTCAAGGAGAGCCCCAGATTTGTATATTTCTTGCTAAATCTTGCATGACCAACTCTCAACTAGATTCTTTAGATGTAGAAGAAAGTCTTAATATTGCAACTTTATTCTCTAAATATTATTGCTTCATTCTCGTACAAGTTTATTCTCGTAATTTTCTGTTACTTATGGCCCTAATACTTCGAAATAGAGAAAAACAGCTAATGAGAAAAAAGGAAGAGGAATGCAGGAGAAAGACAAGAACGGCACAAGATACAGATAAAAATCAAAGGGCAATATTCAGGAGAACAATCTAAAAAACCCGCAGGAATGACAAAAAATGATAGCGTAAAAAGAGAAAGCAGAAATCTCCAAACAGACTGAGAGGAGTGATCGAGGAAGAGGAGTGGGAGACATGAGGATGAAGGTACAGGAGGGAGGAGGGGGTGAAGGATTAACAGCCTGTCAGTCGCAAAGCTCTCACACATGTTGGTGATTCACTTAAACGCACACTACAGGGTGGCAGGAAACAGACTGACAAGCTCCAAGTGTATCAATGTGTGTGTATGTGTGTGTGTGCGAGGACAATAAACTAGATTGAGTTTTTATTTTAAAGCCATCTGACCATTGGGAAAAGTGGCACAGGGATTAAACAGCCTTAACAGTTTTAATTGAGGAAAAAACACACATTTTTTCTCACAAGCCCATTAAGGCTCTTGTCGACTTTCCTATTAGAAAATGTATTGATGAGTTTTTTAAGCCTCTACATGTGGTATTTACAGGGGATTTAGTTCATGTCTCCAGTTTTTGCCAAGATTTTCTCATTTCCAAGAGTTTGACAGAATTAAAACAACATTTATTTTACTCAGAGTGAATTGAGAACAGGGACTGGATAGTAATGCATTGGGTAGCATTTCTACCACACAATAAAAAGGTTTCTCCTTGTTCTCCATCTGGCTTAACCTGCACTCCAAAAGAATGCATGTAACATTAACCATTGTGTACATATGTGCCAATACAGAAAACAAATGAACATGACTAGTTTGGTTATTTAGGCAGTTTCTATGCCAGGTGCAGCCAAACAGCATCTCTACTCTGAGCTCTCACCAAATGATGGAGCTCTTCACTCTGTTCCTATATGAACTCACATACCTTCAAACGTAGCTCTTTTCAGCCATTTTCCCTCTTTTATTGGAAACAATAACAGTCTCTTTGAAATCTTAAGATCATACATTAACCCTGGCTTCAATCCTTTATGCACTGCTTTTATCTTGCGCTCCATCAAATCGGTCTTACTTGAGCTGCTAGAGACGTAACGCAAAATACTTGCAGCTTTAATTGCATCAAAAGGTGGTTCAACAAGGTATCGACTCAGGGGAATGAAGCACAGACTAACATCTAGGAAACAAAAACTGATGAGAGCAATAAATCCCTTTTAAATCACTGAGTCCTAACATTCTTTCAATCACATTAAGAGCTCTTCACGTACCCACATGCATTTATTAATGCAATGTAAGTTCATGCCATAAATCTCTCTGCTGTGTCAGGAGGCATCCATATATAAAAGTGATGGTTAGTGAAGAGTGAAGCCAACAGCTCAGAGTTTAATCCCTTTATTGTGAGGGATAGACGCCCATAATCTTAATAGTCCTGGATTGAGGACATTAAACATATTTTTTATTAAACTCAGAGCAACCAATTTCCACTAAACTCAAAAACTAAGTTGTGTAATCACTTTTATAGTCTGCCGGCGTGCAAGGTGCTTTCAGATTCAGTCTTTTCACTCTCACCCATCCCCCCATAATGGCGAAACTAAACACTCCAAACAGAGCTGCCATAAAACAGGAGCATTAATCCTTCTCCGGTTTGTTGGAAATTATTGACTGAAAAGCGCCTGTGTTTGATTGTTTGAGCTTTCAACGTGAACGCTGAGGTTTATGTGAACATAACGGCCATCAGTCTTATCACACAGGGTAATAAAAGTCTACTGCAACAGCGCTGTTCTCTGACAGAGTGGAAACATAATAAGAGCGTAGAAGGAGTGAAGTGACAATTTCAGTTTTTCTGTTTCACTCAGCTTTTTAACCTGGTGAGAGTTTAATGATCCCTGACTCTAGAAAGTGTTTGAATCTCCATTTTATATCCCCCCAAAAGACCGAGTGATAATATTCACAGTTTTCCATGCACTGTCTGTCAGATGAGGGGCTTTTTCTCTGCTGGTTGACTGCTGCAATTTCACAAAGTGCTGCACAGAGAACTTTATGACAGAGAAAGCTATCATTTGTATCCAGACGGTGAAGGTAAGTCTAACCACACCTGTATATGAGTGTTGGTGTTACGGATGTATTTTTTAGAAGGTCAAACAAGAAATCAAGAAGGTGCAGGTTGAAGGAACTCATGGCAAAAAAATAGAGTGGTCACAGACACATACTGGTTTTATTCACTCAAAAGTTGATGAGGGAAAAGATGCAATAAATACTTTTAGATTTAGTTTCACCAATTTATCACCCTGTAATGGAAAATCACTGCATAGAGAATTTACGCCCTTCAGATTTCGGTTCTTTTTACCTTAAAGTTATAAATTGGAAACAAATTTTAGAAAAAAATAATAGCTTTAGTAAATGCAAAATGCAGCATTTAAATGTTTTTATAAAGTAACAGGAGAAAGGCTATCTGAAATCAACCTAAAAAAACCTGTTTTACAAAGTAACCATCATTAACCAACATGCCTCTGGTTCAGTTTCAGCATATTAGACACTTTTCACATAAAGTCAACTGGTTTTCTTGTCTAGTTCTCTAATTTGTCAGAATTTCATGGATTGTACTTATAAGATCATTTTCAAAACACTACTAGTTTATATAGCTGATGATAAGTTGATGCGATTTTTCCAACATTTTCTTAGCATCTTAAATTTACGTTTAAGATGCTAAAGAAAGTAACATGTTTGTTTATTAGTTGAGATTTTACAGTAACATTGTTACTGAAAACTTACTTGTGTATAATGTTTTGAATTTACAACATTGTTCCATGTAGCTGCAAGACGTGGCCATTAGATGGCAGTGTTTCAAAATCGTCAACAATTTCCCGCATATTTTCCGCCAAAGGATTTTGGTTCTTCCTGTTGTTTTGCTTGGACATGAATGGAGACACAATGTTTATCCCACTGCAGGGAAGAAAGGCAAACAAAAACATTCACATAACTTAAGGAAATCATTAACTAAAATGAGAGGTAAGCAGTCATTACTATAATCTAATGGTGTATTTTCTGGCTCAGAGGCAGCCATTTCCAGGTTTATAGATATAAAACATCTTTGTACTTAAATTGAGACGATACTGCAGTGGAAGGTTAAGGTCTTGTGAATCTAAACATTTCCCTTACCTGTTAGTGGGTTTTGATCAATTTTGTCTTTTAATTCTCTTACAGTTCTGTCGTTTGGATATTATTTGTCTATTTTGTTTCAGTGAACAATAAAATATGGCAACCCAGAAAATGGAAATTAATTTCCTTTGCTGCATAAAAAAGCCTGTAAACTTTAAGTTACAATCGAGTGATTAATAATATTCAGGGATTTAGGGAAATTCAAAAACATAAAGACAGTACTGCTTGTATTCAGAAGTTTTTGGGAGTATTTAGGTTGTGGATCTTTTGGCTTCTTCAGAGGTCTGAACTGATCAAGGACAGATAGTAAAAAATTATTGCTCAGACCAATGGCACTACATGTCAACCATAAAGATGTTTTACAGCTCCACAGCTGTCAAGGATGGAAATATTTCATGTCACGATGGAGGGGTGACTGAAGGTTGATGTAATCACCCATCAGGTCTTCAAGACAAACAGAAATGTTCACATGCAGCAGGTAGACGGTGTTTACAGTAGACTGAAAATATTCTGGGGGATCCAAACTTTGCTTGGATTTAAAATGTGATCAGATGTAATTTTTTCTGTTAACTTACCCAATATATATATTGGGTAATTATTGGGTGCCATACTTTTTCATCAAAAATGTATGGCTTTTTTTGATGACATGGGGATTTATTGATTAGAAGTGTGGAAATAAGTTAGTTATTTTTATTTAGAGTTCAGTAAGAATGAAGTGGATATGTAATGTCGTGTCCAGCTTTTGTGAGACTTACAATCTATACCTGATTCAGATATGAACAGAAAGAAATGCATTTTTGTTTGTAAACAAAAATGCATTTCTTTCTGTTTATATACGTGTTAGTATTTTTGTATAAAGGTTACGATTCACTGTTCTGCTGCCTCATGAAGTAGGGAAGTTTCTGCTGCCTTGGCGTCACTTTCTTGTTTTATTTTGTTTTCCAGACTGACTGATTACCTGAACGTTTAAGTATGAGAGAGCTGTAGACCATTTGTGGGTGAACTAAAGTGGACTAAGTGACATCAGTTGAAGCTGCTCCAAGCATTTCGCATGCTGAGGTGAGTGACTTTTCTTTGACCCAGATGGAGTTTCTGCATTGTGTGACATAAGAAAAAGATTAGGTTAGTGTCACATCTTTGGTACAGCATTTGAGTAATGAAAATGGACTGAATCTTGGACTGAATGAGCAGTCAAATGGAGCATCATTTGCTTAAAGCAACATATTTTTTTTATATCTTATCCAGTTGAAATGAAGATAGACCAGGATTCTATAAGAGAGATGTAAAAAGAAATTTCCTCTCCTCCTTAATCCAAGGCAAAAGGTTCAGATACATCCTGGACTGGTTGCAAGTCCATCACCTGGTCGACACAGAGACACACAAAACTAAGACTGTTTTCACACCCGTTGGTCTGGTAGACTTGATTCAAATGGAGACCAAAATAGCAACATTTGCTACATTTTCAGCTGCTACGGTTTGCTTTCAGACTGAACTGTCCAACAATCCAAACCAATTGTAAAACCTGTTTCCCCAATAGCCTTCGGTGGCGATCCATCAAGAACCACTGAATGAAACAACACAAATGACTCTGACATGAGCGAAACTTCCTTCTTCACAAAGTTTAAACAAAAATAGAGTGATTTCAGATTTTATGAGTTGCAGGATTTCTCTTAATTTTGGTAAAAGATCACGAGCCATTTCTCCCGGTAGCGCTAGACTCACATGTTGGTTTTGGTTGTATTTACCCATAATGCTCTGTGATATAGTCTGCTTGCTGCTTCTGGAGAAGTCTTCGATCTGCTTGCATTCAAACCTCGGCAGAGTTCACTTCAACCAAATCACCTATAAGACCAAGGCTTATAGGTGGAGCAGAGTTCGCATTTTTAGTCTGCCTCAGAGTTTCATTCACTCACACCTCCCCAAAATAACCAGACTTTCTAGGAAAACAGACTAGAGATTGATTAAGGTGGTCTAAACAAAGCTTGTATGAACGTACCCTAAACTAGTTTTATAAGTTTACTGCCTGATTGATGTGAACTTGTTGAATAAAGTCAGCTGTTATTGAACACACAAAAATGAGCCACAGCACCTTCCTTTGTAATAATGAATCAATGACAAAGAAAAACCTGGAAGAAACAGATTTATTTCTGGTGGAACTGCTTCCCTCGTTCCCATACCAGCTCTGCTGCTTGCGCTCCATCACGTTGTCACACTTGGCCCTTATCATTCGGCCTCGGCCCCTGTGGCCCTCCGCTGAACCGAGCGGCAGCCTCATTACCGCTGCGGGCCTTTCGAGGAGCAGGAGCCGATGTTTAGAAGCTGAATCACCTCCTGCTGCTTACCGTTGGTTTTATTCTGTTGAGGCGGAGAATGTCATTCATCAAGAGCCGTCAGACCGTCAGTTTCAGCAGCCGGCAGGATCGAGAGGCCACGGCCATTAAGCTTCCTGTTGGCTTTACGCTCACCATGAGGGTGAAGGAAAACTGGACTTATGGCTAAAAAGACATATTTTTAGAAATATAGCACATTGCTCGGCTAAAGAAATAATTTTTAATAACAGAGAAAGTCACAGTTTAACCACAGTGTTAGTTTTTACTTTAGCAATTAGTCATAAAATTCAGGTGTAACTTTAGTTAGTGTTAAAATATTCATAACAAATTTTGGCACTAACAGGCTCCTTCTTTCTGAATTTTATCATGTTCTTTCACTGACGTATTTACTTGTATCATTGTCATTTGTCCATTACAGGCATTAGAGACCTACTTTTTGTGTTGCTTTCAATCTTGGTTTAGTCCTGTCTTCATAAACAGAAAGAAATAATGGCAGAAAGTCAGCAGAAGTTTTCTTTCTCAAAATAAAGAAACATCTAAAGCAAAGTGACTATTGTGTCATCATAAAAAACAGACATTCGAAAAATCAACAGTCTTGTAGTAAATTGGACCAAACCAAATGTGCAGATGGATTGGAGTTGTATGTGTTTGCCGTTGTAGAGTCTGTAGATTCCCACCAGAATAAAAATCACAGTTACCAACATAACGAGGGGAGAAATGGTTTCGCAATAGATGAAACATGAGGATATAGACTCTCAGCATGAAGATGCAATTTGTGAACATGAAGCATGAGTTGAAATTAAAAGGAAAAAAATATATATTTCTTTGCTATTGTTTTGTAAACAAATCAAATAAACAAAGTGCAGTGCAGTTCTTTAGGTATTTATAGTAGAGAGTGCGTTTTTGTTTATGTGATTCATAAATGAGAAAGAAAGAAAAACAGAGAAAAAAGCATTGTATAATAAGGAGAATAAATAAATAAACTCATAAATGGCCTTGATTACATTACTGACAACAATAAAAATAATACTAAAAACAATAAAAAATGAAAATAAAAGGATTAAAGCTAAATGTATAATTTAGTTGTGCGTTAGCTGTTTTAGTAACTTCATGCCGTCTACAGTCGACAATATAATTTCTTGTATTATGTTCTGATAGTTTCTGTGGATAACAATGGAGCAGTTGTAAAATAAATGTAAAACTTAGCCTGTTTCTTACAATGTCCTAAAAAATCTGACTGTTTGGTTTGAGATTTCTGAAAGCCTGATATCTCATCCTGGTTTTGTGTTGACAGCTTCAGGATGCCCTACAGCAGATAGAGGGATGACTGGGGAGAGGAGAACTGTCTCTTAGAGAAGAAGGTCTTAATATAGAATATATAGTAAAAATAGTCAAATCAAGAGGCAGACGGTAGAGCTGGATTTCTGTTTGCTTCAATGTTTATCAGAGGAGAAGTTTTTAAACAATTTCACTAAGATTTAAGTCATAGGTGAGGAAATCCTGCTCTGTGATCAAGATTGTGGCTCGAGGTTAGAATGACCACAAGTTAATGTCTAGATCTTCTAACTAAAAACTGAAAGTTGGTAGATATTAAATCATTAGAGCCAGAACGATTTGGTCAATGTTTCTTTGAGACAAAGCAGCATCAAAGTACTATAACATTTTGCAATAACAGACACATTACACTATGGACGATGTTGGCGGTTTTGATTTAATGAGTCAATTAAGAGGTTAGGATAACATCTTGAGATATTCCTTTTTTTATGGCAAAACTGTTGTGGCAAATGTATACAAAAAGTTTCTCCATATGTTATACCAAAAATACAGACATGATACATGGAGAAAATAGAAAATTATGAGTTAAAAGTTTCTGTTAAATGAGGAGAAGGATAAATGATTTGTGTTCATAACCTACAGCAGTTAAAAAGGAAGATCAGACAGCATTCATTTGATGTAAGAAGGACCTTGAGACCTGACTTACAGATTAGTGTTTATGAAACCTTTATTTGTGAAAAGTTAATCATCTTGTCTTTCCATAAATATCATGTTTCTCACATCATGTGGGCTGGACTTACTGCAACCCCTCTAATCATTTTCTCAGTGTGCACACATTACATCATTTTGGAAGGAGCTCAGCTAACTGGGTTTGATTATTTACATTTACATTTGCATTTACAAAAAGAAAAAGAAAACATGTTTGACCTTTAGGTTTTCACTCAATCCATCTAAACAAACTGGAAGCCTTTGTTTTATAGAAAATGAACATTTAACTTTTTCTTCTGAGTCTATCTGTAGGAGAGCTCTATTTGATTGACAGCTCTTTCACAACCACCGTTATTGGAGACAGAGTGGAAAGAAATAGTTTCAAAACCCTGTGTGTGTGCGTGCGTGTGTGAGGGAGAGAGAGTGTGTGTTTGGAATATTTCCCACTCTGAAAAGTTGAACAGCCATCAAGCATTTTACCACACAACTTTCACCATTTTTTATTCTTTCCTCAGGCATAATTATGACTGCTGCTGGTCATAGGTGTGCATGTGTGTGTGTGTGTGCGCAATAATCACATAGTTTGTGTCTGTCAGAAACTCGTCACTCACATGTCATAGTGAGACTCAGCCATTCACTTAAAGGGAAATACCTCTCGTTTTAAAATGTCACTCGGAGCTTGTTATTCATCGGCTTGGCGCGCACACACAGGGACACGCACGCAGACTCGCATGTGTTCCCCACTTGTTGGTCAGGTTGATGGTTCTCAGATTGCTGCGTGACATTTTGGACAGATGGAGGGCGGTGGATAACTGTCACTCACCTTCTTCCTCCCCGCTCGGCTCAATTTAAACCATCTGTCCTGTCCTGAGTGTCTGAGGATGATGATTCATTCAGACTTCACCAAGAGTTACCTCAGTGTAGATGTCTCGCTTTTCCAAGTTTGGTGAGACTGCAAGTTATTCAGTAAACTAGTTTTTCCTTTTGGATGTTTCATGTACCTATTTGTACCTGTGATTGAGCGAATTACAATGGCGTATTCTAAATTTATGGCATTCTATAAAATTCTACCAAAAAACTCATTTTGAGATTAATCTGTTTGAAATTTCAAGAATTTTCTAGAAGCAAACGAGGAAATGTCTGACCTCCAGAAGCTGAAAAGTTGGGAGATTTGCTAGTAAAAATGCAAAACTTTTGAGGTTTTCTAGAAAAAGTTTGACATTTGTGAGTTTCAAAAGTAAAATTGATAATCAGAGGTTTTCCCAAGATTTTTTCTATAAAATTTCTGAGATAAATCTTAAAAGTTGTGAGTTGTTACTAGCACATCTTTAACATTTCAGAGAAATTTCCTAGTTTGTTTCTTGAAAATTTCTGAGATTAATCTAAACATTTTTTTCTAGCAAATCTTTGACTTTTGTAGCTCAGAAAATTTTTAATTTTTTCTCGAATATTTCTGAGATTAATCCCAAAATTTCATTTTCTCCTTTTTTATCAAGAAGTATCTAATTGTGTGTTTTTATAGTATTAAAAACAAAAAACAATGGTGTTATTGTACTGCTATGACTGTAAAAAAACAAATAGTGCTTTTCTATTTCACCAAAAGTCAAATTATTGTTTAAAATGTATTTTCATTCAGCTGTTTAATTGCTAGTTCAACCCATCATTTTTGCCCTAAAGTTCATTTTGGTCTCTGGTTGCCATGGGAAATCCACAAATGAACATAGATGGTGGGGGTCATTAGGGTCCCAATTACCCGCTTTAGCTCTGGGCCCTGCATGAGGTTCAGCTGGTGGAGAGCAGCCGGAGAAAAAGATGTGATGTCACAGTGTTAATGTGTGTTAATGTGAGTAATGCACACTTTTTCAGCTGAGTGAACGCGATTTTTAGCATGAGAGTTTTTAGCCTACAAGCGACTCTAAACAAGCCCTCATTTTCTCAGTAACAACAAATTGAAATCAAAGGTCAAATATAATGTCAACCCTTCCATGTCTCGGATGTTTTTGTCATGTCATGAAAAAAGGAGACAGGAGCTTCAGATATTTTCTCCTTGCAGGCTCACATTGTGCTTTGGCCTGTAAAGGCTCTCATTGTTGGAGTAATCAGAGCTGTCAGACCTTGTTGTGTTTTGTTGTTTTCTGTTTGGATGCAGCATCAGTGAAAACAGACTGTTTTATTAATGCATTGGAATTTGCATTGATGTGATGCAGAGCATTTGTGCTTATCGGCAGGATGAGGAAGGAAAAAATAATCCTGCTTATAAAAAAACAAACATCATGTGACGCAGTTCTCTTGGTCTTTATGAATGCCTGACTGTCTTAAAATCTGTTCACTCCTTTTTCTTCTAACACATTTCTGATATTGTTAATGGTTCGGGGTTGAACTAATACAGTTGTAGTCCATGTGGTGGACACATGTCAAGCTGCAGTCCAAACCTTATGACTCTTTCCTACAGTCCTGACCAATTATTTAAGTTGCCTTTGCACCTTTTCCTACCATAGATTGCAGCCAAAGGCACATTACTAAATACTGACCTGAACATTTATGCAGTCACTTATCTTATGTTTTATATTTTTATCTAATTGAAATTGTTTTATTGAAATCAGTTTTCACTTTAACATTGAAGGGTCTTTTTGTCATTTCTTTTGTCAAAAAAGCAAAATTGTGACACTCATTAATGATTTGTAAACAATAAAGGGTAAAACATTTTTATTTACACTGTATAGATATATAGTTTTTTGATCTACCTCTTAAAGGTATAACAAAATACGTTAAAATCTGTTGGAAGGTGAGAAGAAGTGAGATGTATAGTGTGTTAATCTGATGTTGGTGTTCAAATCCGTTATCGCATAAACAATTCAGAGTTTTCACAATTTGAAAATTGAAACCATTAACCTCTCCACCCCAGCTCCTCCTCCTCCTCTGCTTCGGTCTTCTATGTTTGACAGATGTCTGAGGTCAAATCACAGCAGCCCAGGCCAACGCTGAAGTGGTGTGATGGAGCTGGCGGTGTCAAATTTCCCGTCAAAACCACTCACTGCACTCTTTCATCAGACATTGCCCACTTTCTGCATTCTCTCCCACCGGACAGAGAGTCTGTTCAGGACGTGGTCTTTGTCTTTGTGCAGGTTGAGATGAAACGTGTTGAGAAAAGTGATTTATTTTTCTAACGCCAACATGCTGGGAGATTTATCTTACAGGATCTAATCTCCCTTATCACGGCGACCCCCAAAGTAATCATATTTACATGGCGGTATCTATTTAGCGGTTAATGACATGCTGCAAGCTCACCATTGTGCTATTACACCTCTTTATCTTCCATCCTATTATACATGTGATCTGATTTCATCCGCGCTGCTGCACATTTACATATCCATTCAATCACACACCACTGACTAATAAGTTTCAGCTTAATTAAACTCGTTTGCATGTGGTGAAATCCCATCATGCGGTATAATAAAATGAGCCCAGTGTGATAGCAGGTTGTCAAGGTGTGTGTAGTACAACGGGTATATTTAGCAAAGACGCCTCTGGGTAAAAACATACACCATCATTGAGGGTAACAGAGCCACATTCTACTGTGGACTGAATACAAATGATTACTGTATCCCTTCTTACAATGTCTTAAATTGAAAAATTCTCCAATAGAAGATACAATCTCTTCTATAATTCATTTTTCTATAATTCAAATTGTTAAATTTTTAAGATGGTGAATTTCATCATATTTTAGAACCAGAAAACCGAAAAACTAAGGAGCACAAAATATAAATGAATCACAATTGTTTCTTTTATTTATTTATTTTTTCATTATTTTTACAAGAAAAGAGCTTAGTTTAAAAGGAGATTTTTAAAACAAAATCAGCTTTATATGTTCCTATAAGAATATGCAACAGCAGATTGGACAGATTTTTTTAAACAAAATGTATATTTATGCACACTTTGAAATATTATATCAGAAAAAGTTGAAAATCTACCTTACCAGGGGCCCAAACATCTGAGAGATTTCTAAGTTCAGCTCTCTTTCTGTTTTTCTGGGATGTGTGCTCCATGCTAGTTTGGAAACTCTACTTCCTGTTTATTACAGTCATGCCTCAACTTCTGGTGAAATTACGCTTTCTGTAGCCTGGTTGATTTGCTCCATTGGTTGATTTGCTCCATTTGTGACATTTTAAAAGTTTGCTCAAAATTTACATGATAATTGGATGGAAACATAATCTGTATTTCCATTAAAAATGTTCACAAGCCTTTGTCGGTATCCCGCTAATGTCAGAAAAGCACAATTTTATAATTTTCTGTGTTTTCATTAATTACGAAATGCAATTAAAATCACGCAAGAATTTATCTTTCTACTGTTTCTTGTCCTCGTCTTTGTCTTTTCCACAAGAAGTAACATCCGGTTGTTGATCACAGGACTTGTGTAAAGTGTTTCCATTGCAGTTTTGAGAAATACAGTCGATGCACACCTCATCCTGGCGTGAAAATGTTTTTGTGAAAAACAGGAGGTTTTTCTAAATTGATTAAGATAATTTATTTTTAGCACAATCTTAAGGTCAATGGAAATGCTATTAATTATTCTTTGGATCTGACAGTTATGTTTTGTCAAATTAAACCAAAACGATGAGATCAATTGCAGTAAATTCTTATTTTACAGTTTAGCTTTTTTCATTGAGAACTGAGTTTTATAATTTTATGATCTAAACTGTTCAAAAGTGACAAAAAGGCAAGAATAGAAGAAATATGTATGATGGCAAATATATTTTTCACTACTCTATCCAAAATATGCAGAACCCTTGAATTTAAAGTATGAATCTTTTTTTTTTGAAGTGCAAAATGATATTAGATGCATTTTAAGTACACAGACCTCCTAATGCAGTAACATACTCTGTGAGAACATTTTCTCCCTCCTCTCTGAGCCTGTGTAGTGAGGTGGTGGAGGCTTTTTTCCCTGTTTAGTCTGCTTTGAAGGTTTTCTGATGGAAGGCTTGGAAAAGCATGACCAATTGATTGGAGGCTGCAGCCAACATGTCGCCTGGGTGTAAGTGAGGGTACTTAGACAAATCAACAAGAAGAGGCACAGCCCTGAAGCAGTGGATCACAGCTTCATGAGCTGCAGAAACCCGAAGCTAAACCGCAGAAGGAAAAAATGTTGATTCTCCTGACCTCATTGACAAAGTTTGACCCATGAAAGCTGTCTTTAAAAACAGAAAGATCTGCTTTAGTTCAAGTTGAAAAGAACACTGATTGAAAAATAATCCAACATTGATTCATGAAGACAAATGTATTCAGCAGTGGGCTTCTCATTTTGCTGCCAATCATCTCTCATCATTTAAACATAATCAGTAGCTTTGGGAGGAATATTTCCTCCATCTGTCTTCTTTTTGTCTTGATTTTGTCCCTTTATAGAATCATATCTTTCATTAGCTGCTTTTCCATTACAAATGTGCACAAAGCTTTACAGAACAAACACAAATTTTAATTGCGGTGTCTACAGAAGAAACACAATTAAAATCATGAATGAATAAGTTTTTTCATGTGATGTCATTAAAAAAACATGCTGTGCCATCATCATCGTACCACTTCCTGTCATCTTCTTTGTCTTTCCTGCCAGTAGTAACATGTGGTTGTTCATCAGATGACCTGTGTGATGCGAAAAAATACAGCCGAAAAATAACCGCCTGAAAAACCTTTTGATCAAACAACGTGTCATTTTTTTTAAATTGGCATGTTTCCATTAAGCAAATTTATTTTTGTCATTTGTTCAGAGATTAGCATTTGACTAACCTCTGCTTGTGAGTTGCAGCTTCTCAGATTTGCTGGTTTTTAGTAAATTAACTTCAACATTTTATAATTTGCTAAAATTATAGGAAAAAAGATGGAGACTGTTTTCCAACTACCGTAAAAATGTACTCAAACCTCAGATGTAGGAAAAGCCACATGGCTTTTCTGCTGCTTGTGGAAAATTGGAGTAAGTCTTTACCTTTACAGATTTACTTTGGCAGCCATGTAAGTCAGGTTGTCTGATACACATGAGCCTTGTTCAGGATGAACTCTTTGACAAGAACCACCACAAATCCTCTGTTGTCTTCTTGGACAGGATCTCTCAGCAAAGTCAAAACCTTTAAGCAGTGATGGAGAAAGTACTGAAACACTGTACTTAAGTATACGGACAAATAAACTACAAAAATTAACTCCAGTAAACATAAAAGTATCACGTTAACATTTGTAGTTGAGTAAAAGTAGTTCAAACTTGTAATGGGTCAATAGTGAACAATATTTTAATTCCTTGATACCATTTTCTAAACTTGGACTCGAGAACTTGAACTTGAGCCTCCTGGAATTGTTTTTTGAACAATTCATTGATTAGTTTCAAGCTCATAAGTAATCATAATGTGTATTTCAACACATTGTAGTGGAGTAAAACGTATAAGTACTTAATTTAAAATGCAGTAAAAGTCAAAGGTACCCAGGCAAAAATCTACAGTACAGAGACATGAAAAATGTACTTAAGTACAGTAATGAAGTATTTGTACTTCCCTTCATCCCATCATTTCCTCTAAGTCTGAGGTCAAAGTTGAATTGTTGATAGTGGAATGGAGCAAGAGATGGAGAGCCAATCAGGACCTGCAGCAACTCTTCTGGTAAAAAAATGAGCCGAGCTAAAAAAGCAAAGTGATCTATTAACCTACTAAAGGAACAAAATTCCAGATAAAAGCAGCTGAAATGAGAACTGAAAGGGGCAGTATCATGTAAAATTGACTTTTTTAGCTTTACATTGTGTTATGATGTATTTCCCTCACCACAAACATACTTGGAGTGTTACCTTGATTATTTTATGTTTAAGAAATCCTTTAATATCCATGGCAACCATTCAGCTCTACGAAATGCCTGGGTGGACCTAGCCCCTCCTTCAAGGCACTGCTCCTCCTCGGACCTACAGTTCCCAAGTTTCAGAGCTTCTGCCGAGCAGAACGGCTTCCCCAGTCAGCCCCTTCAGACTAGCCAGCAGCAGTTAGTAAACACCTGAAAACAACTGAAGGTAATAGTTATAGATTCTTTGTGGTTGGAAAACACATAATGCAGCCCAAGATAAGGCAAGGTGCTCTGTCATCCAGAGGATTTTAGAGCAGAACTGCTGCTTCTCTACAGCAAATGGAGTCAGTTTGGAGATTCAGGGATCTGATCAGGATGCCTCTTTTTCCCTGGAGCAGACCTAGAACCTGCTAGAGGGACAATATACTCTTCGGGAATGAGAGCACCTTGGGGATCCCTGAATGAGCTGGACAGACAGAGATGTGTGGAGTTTCCTGCTGGACTTTTCCCCCAGGAATCTGATCATCGATATCTGGAAGACAGTGGATGGATAGAGCAAATTTAAAGCAAATGTAAAGTAAACTATATTTGTAAATGTTTTATTCAAAGCCTGATTATTGATGAATCACATAGGATTTTTTGTTTTATATATATATTTACTATTGGAAAACAGGCAGGAAACAGTTTTTAAGCAGAGAAAAACTCAAAGTTCCTTCCAGAACAAATTCACAGCAGTCTTTGTGTTTCCTGATTGACGGGAGCAAAGTGCTGTTTTCTGCTCCAGTATTAAAGTGATTACTTTCATTCTGTTGTGTCTTTTTCCATTCCTTCATTTCAACCACTTCTTCTCCTCCTCCAGTCTCTGATCAAAGGCTTCAGACAATTTTCACTCCACTTCTATGCAGTAATGAACAAAAACAAAACAATTTCTTATTTTAGAAAACTTCAGAGGGATTCGCCGAATTATAAAAACACACAGAGATGACATTTTTTGAAGGATGAAATCTTATATCGCTTTTAATCCTCGAAGCGGTAAGAAAGAAAAACAGGGTGATCTCAACAAATTGTCCTTTTGTTAAACAGGTTCCAGAGGACAAATTACACTGCAGCTTCCCACTATTATTACTGCATTCAGCAAAGAGAGAACTAAATGCAAAGTATTAGTTCTGTTAGTCTTAAATCTGAAAGCTTAGTTGACATTTTTATTGCACTTTCATCTTTTAATCGCTTTTTAGTTGTATCTATGTAACCTTGTTACATCTTCCTCCCTTTATTGTTTAGATGTTTCCTTAAAAGAGAATTACTCTGGTTGTGTGGTGGCATAGAGTTGATGTTTTATCCATGAATTCCAGTTTCCCCTCACAGTTTGATAAAAAAAAAATGCTTGGTAGATTTGTGGGAAACTCTAAATTGTTCTAAGGCAGTGTGCAAAAGATACGAGCAGGAAAACAAAGGGAAAGACAGAATAATTATCTTTGCATAAAACGAGACCTGGACATATACAACAGCTGGATATTACCTCATATTTTAATATTGTCCAACAGAAAATTTAAAATAGTATAATAATAAATCAGTTTTGACCGACCTGCTTCTCCTCTTACCTTGCAAATACACTGCCTTTTAAAAAAATTAAAACACAAAACGTAATTAGTTTCTGGCCAAATCTGTATTGTTCAAATAATACAGAACAGAATGTCAATAATTGACTGGCTGCTGAGAGGAAGCACTGACTTAGCTATTTATAATATGAGGTTAGCATAATATTTTAGAGTTTTTGCAGATGTTTTATGATCTTTCTGAATAAGAGAGTCTTAGACAGAACAGTCTCCTTGCAGTCAGAGTGAAAAATTTAATCCCAGCCGCAGATCTCCAGATGTTAGTAGGTTTGATCTTCTTGCATGACTTCTATTCTGTGTGGACCAAAATACATAGTTTACCCATATTATTGATGGGCTATTGACTCCTGCTATATACATTTTCTTATTGTGGAATTTTCTGTGAAGAAGAATTTCCTCTTCGCCTTCATTTTTTATTTATTTGCTTCCTTCTCATACATTTCTCCAAACCATTTCAGAGAAAAATTAAAAATACAATTCTTAAATTAATTACAGAAATGTAAAAGTGTGAATTATTTATAAAGGATTATGAGTTTATTATGAAGATAATCCTGCAGAAATTTACTTTAGAGTGCCATACGTTGCTGTTTCTTTGTTTTTTTTGTTATAACTCCACAGACAGCTGTTCCAAAATATCCACCTTTCATGCTGAAGTAAACAGGCTTATGGCCTGGTACGAAACAAATGTTTTGGTCTCTATAGCTGTCACTTTGTATGACAGAGAAGTGCTGTGGCAGCTACCCAATGCTCCGCTTACATGTCAGTCTTGCGTATGGAAATCCAAGATGGCAGCAGCCAAAGGACAAACTCAAGACTTCAAAACAGCAGTCCACAAGCTAGTGGCTGATGTCACATGGCTTATATCGGACTCCCTTATGCATTTTATGACAGTGATAGAGGTCAAAACTATATAATAATTTGTTTTACAGATCCCGTTGTGCTGTTTTTTAAAATCATTTTGACGCTGACACTTCAGATATATGTTTTATGCCAGATTTGGGAACGATCTTGCCGCCAGTTGCTGGTGTTTCGCTGCTATTATGCTGCAGCTGGCAAGTAAAACTGCCACAGCAGTTGTGTTCAGCTGACAGACATCATTCTCCATCAAAGTAGCTGTGAATAATGGAAGGACAGCACTGCTGTAAATTGCACCTCTACAGCTGTTTTACTGAGATGCCACCACTGGACCGAATTCTGTATCTAGAAACATTGAATATTTAAGAAATGCAGTTCCCTGCAAATGAATTCCTGCCCCGTCATGTACATCATCACACATTAAAACAAACAAAAAAAATCCATGTCAATAAGCAGTACATAACTATTAGTTGGAGGAAAATTGATCCAGGGATGTCATAAATGTTTTACATGTACTAATCTGAAAAATGTGGTGTGTAAATATTTATTAACTCTTTGCTGCTCCAATCATTTAAACTCAGTTTATTTCAATTCAAAATGTTCACAACTAATGTAATGTTGAGGCACTTTACAAAAAAATGATTTCAATTTAATCACACAAACATTACATTTGATCCTGATTATTATCTATCTAAGGAAACCAAGCAGATTGCATCATCTCAATGCAACTCAAAAACACTTTATTGATCCCAAAGGGAAATTAAATCTTGTTGCAACTCAGAGTTATTGTAGATGGTAATGACAAGTCATTGACTTGCAGCCTTCACTCCTTCTGGACGAGCATATGAAGACGTAGACAAAAAATTTAAAGAATTGCTTAAAGTCTAAGGAGTGAAAATGTTCATAAAGAAAAAGTTTCATGCAGGCAGGAAGGCCTGTGTGTGTGAGGGGGAAGCTAACACTAAGCTCCAGGTAGTCAGAAAAGCTCTGGAGTAACACAAGAATGATGATGATGGCCCGTGGAATTAATACTGAACACGTTCTGAGATATTTTAGTAATAATTGTTAATTTCAATAGAAAACTTAATAAGTAAGGGAAAACAAATATAACAGTTAGGAAACAGCTATTGATACCATTTAAACATATTTTAGAAATAACTACACACATTGTTGTACATCTGTATGGTAAACTTATTGTCAATAAATTGGTTTTTATAGAGTTAAGAATAAATCATACATTTCTATAATTTGGGGTTTGTAATCGAAAGAAAAAAAAAACATCCACTGTGGCTGGTAGAGAACATTTTTAATTTCCAACCCTGGTTGAATGAAAGATAGAGATGATCACATCTGATCAGGGCTAATAAAAAAATACCTTTTAAGCAGTCAAGAGGTTGTCTCCTTTCCCCTCCATCTGTAGACCCATTCTTTCAGAGGGCGGGCCTTGCACTGTCACTCATGTCAGTCCGGCGCCCTGATTGGTCTCTCTCCAATCAGGGGGGGCAGTGGGCGGTGCGATGGAGCCACATGGAGCCAGCCTGATGCATTTGTGTCCGTTAGTCTGTTCCATCCTCCGGAGGAGTCAACCCGGAGAGTGTGGAACACTTTGGCGCATCATCATCATCTATATGCTAGAACTTTCTTTTTTAAACTGAGCAGAGAGAAATTATACTCCAGAATATATTTTTCGTGACTGTTCTTTCTATTCATGCGTCCTTCATGTCCCCAAGAAACGTTGGGAAATAGGACCAGTTTGATCCATGCGTAAAAGTCCTTGTTGGGTGATTTATCCAGAGAAGACTGTCGGATTGCGTCCTGCGCTTTAGATGGAGGTTTCTTATCCTTCATGACAGCGGATCTAGGTCTTTTTGAGCTTTTAAAAGGAATAATTTAATAAACTTAGCTGAAAAACACTTATGTTTCATCTAGAAAGATAATTCCTATTTTGCGCTGTTTTAAAGTGGATCTATGTGAGAGAGGTGCCCGTTTTCGTGTCTCCCGGGGACATTTTGCTGTCTTTTGTAAGTAAAATTGTTTTAATGGAAACATGAACAAAGGTGCAAGAGAAGCGGTTCTGCTGAACACCTTCCACCTGCTCCTGCTCCTGCTGCTGGTTTATGCTCCGCCGGTGAGTCTCTCCGCGCAGCGCAGGCATCCAGCGCGCTACTTTGGCCACATCGCTGAGAACTCCCCGACTGGATCGCCCGTTGATGGGGTCTCAATCCCGCTAGAAGCCGGAGTCTGCTCCGGTGCAAATCTTGACGGCAGCCTGTACGGGAATTATCCCTCTGATTTCCGGATCGTTTACGACTCTGAGCGTCGGGACAGTTTGATTCTGGTGTCCGCTAAACCGTTGGACCGAGAGTTTATAGCGATGTACGAGTTGACGGTGGAACTCCCGCCCATGTGCCAGACGAGACCGGCGGTTGTCCAGGTTGAAGTGTCCGACAGGAATGATAACATCCCCCAGTTCATCAGCGGGAATAAAACGGTGGAAGCGGATGAGCTGGCGCCGCTTGGAACTGTCTTGGCTCGCTTTGACGCAAAAGACGGCGACGCGGAGAGAAATGGACGCACAACTTTTTACGCATCACCACAGTCCCGTTTGCTTCACGTGGTGCCACAAACCGGCCAGGTGAGGCTCGTAGGGTCGCTGTTGGGGGTCAAGCAGATCACCCTGCGGCTTTACGTGAAGGACGGCGGGGACGTGGCGCTGATCGGTGACCCGGTGTTCCTTCGCGTCGACGTTCGCGGCTCCGGCAGAGCGCGGCGCAGACCCCGTGCTCTGTCCGAGGATCTGAGCTACACAGTGACCGTGCCGGACCACATCAGAGTGGGTGATCTGGTGTTCACTGTGCCGGACCAGAGGTTCGACCAGCGGTGGTTCGAGGTGATATCCGAGGCCGACTCCCCCGTACAGATCGAAAGGGACTCGGGACGCTTGTACCTTGCGCGCAGTCTGCGGGAGCCAGCGGAGGTGGTGGTGAAGATCCAGAATCTGCGAGGTAAGACACCGACCCTTCACTCGCCCCTGCGTGGAGACGCAAAAGTAGATTTACAGGATTCGATTCAAGCTGCTGTTTTGGTTTCTGGCTCAGTTGGTTTCTTAAAATTCTGTACTTAAGATCATGAGCAGTACTTTTATTGATGGGATCTAATTGTTTCTAAAGTTTGTTTGTTTTAAATTGGTGTTTTTCTGGATATGAAACAGGATCTAAAGAGAAATAAAGATGTTAAATTTAACTTTATTAAAAATAATCTTTTAATTTTGGCAGAATTCATCTTCTGATCAGAGGTAAAATGAACGTATTTGAGTGTCACAATTGCAGTCTGGATTTGAACCTGTGGAAGCAAAACGATTAGGGTAATGGCAATGTGGTCTTCCCACCATAAAGAGTTGAAGCTCATCACCAAAGATAATTTGGTTAAAAAACCCAGACCATTTATATGACAATAAATGCTTTAAATGCTTTTCAGACAAAAAAGAGAAGAGATCTTATAATTTCAATGCTCCTTTATTCACTGCCCATTTCCTCTCACCTCTGACCAGGGGCGGCCCCACGGGCCTACAGGGAGGCAGAATATGACTTCAGAGATCCAAGCCGATCTCCCGGCTTTGTCTTCAGTTTTTTGATATGATATCAGACGTGATAAAGTCCTGGATCTCTGAAATGGGCAGTGAATAAAGGAGCATTGAAATTTAGCCAGAGGTTGTGAGGTTTCCATAAAGGAAGAGTGTAGAAACTCTAGAGTCATCGTTGTTCATATTTTAGGTTTCATGCAGCTTCAGAAAGTTTCCTTTCACAGTGCTGTGCAGATTTTTCCTATGCTGAGAAGTGAGAAGTGTTCATTCAGTCGGGGGGTGTGTGTACCGGCCCGTGTGTTGGCTTTTCTCCAGCAGTTTGAATTGACCCCAACCGTCAACGGCTACTTTTCTGCTCTTCCATTCATTCTTCACAACACTCCACAGATCCCTGCCAAGTGTGTGTGTGAGAGAATAAAGGGAGTGTGTTGGGTTGCGTGTGCTGCCAGCAGACTGTTAAAGGACAAACAGTGTTTAGTTTGTAAGGTGCGAGCAAGCACACCCCAAAACACTTCACACACAGACTTTAGTTTTCCAGTTGGGAGAGAAAAAGACACACACACGTCGCTCCAGAAGCTTTCACTGAAGCTGAATATTCAGGTGGTTTAAAGCTCCTGATGGAGGGAAGGATTTGTTTTTTTGACTTCTGCAATGCAGCAGGAACTCATTTGCATTGTTAACTCAACTCAATTTAAACAACAAATTAAGTTATGAGGCTCTTATCTCATCTGCCAGTGTTTATTGGAATTCGGATGGAGAGTGGGTAGTTTTTTTTTTTTTTTCATTCTTCAGTAAAAACATTCTCATTATATCACATACAGTATGTATGACCTTTGACATTCAGCTCATATAACCAGAAATAAAAAATCATTTTCTTTAAGCATTTCTCCAGGTTTTTTTTTAAATTTTTTTATGTTTTGTGAATTATCAGCTGTAACCATGAGCAGCTGATATGAGTGTCACAGTGTTCTCTAGCAGTTTCCTACAAGTCCTTTTGTTTCCATTCATTTGCATGGAATAAAATTACGTTTTTAAAATTAAAACAGTTACACTCAGATAAATAAGGCTGGGTGGGCTGATAAAAAAAATCATATTAATCAGAATATTTCCAGAAATAGAAACATGGTAATATTCCAACATTGGCCTTTTTTCAGAGTATGAATAAGCACAGTTAACCATTTTAAACGTATGGAATGTAAAGTTACTGACGAGGTTCATGTTAAATTTAACCTCATCAGTCTGAAGAGCATGTTCTCTTCAGTTTATTCTGTATAATGAAAAAGGAGCACAGTTTATAGTGGATACTGTACCTTTTTGTAGGTCGTTTTGCATCTTTAGATGTTCAGCTATGACAGGAAACCAACTAGTCTCATCTAAACTGGACAGGAACAGACTGGAAAAACTGACAACTCAATTTCAACAGAAGCACTGGAGTTTGATTTTCATATAATCAACATGAAAGAGTTGATTTAACCAATTTTCCTCAGCTTTGTTGGTGAACAAGCTGTGGGCGGCTGGTCTTCTAAATGACAGGGGACGGTAGTTTTACTTTACTTCCTGTAATGAGAGCCCTTCATAAACTAGTGTTGGTTAATTATACTCTCAGGTTTTTGATAACAGTAATTTATTTTGTTAAAAATATATACTTTCTTGATATTTGTTTTAGTTGTGTAGAAGTTTGGTTCTTGGAGATGTTAATTTATTGAAAGTTTTTTCAACTTTACATGTAGAGTCATTAATTTTACATAATCTTGTTTTCATCGTCTTTGCGCCCACATTCCTCCAGTTTTGAACATTTTCTTCTTGGTTACAAAACTTATCTGTTGGTCTTTTGTATTTCACATGTAAAGGAGAAAGATTAATGAAATTAAGAATTGTATCCATTATGATTCATCAACATATTTTATTTGACCATTTATGAATGAAAGTTGTGGTCAGAAGTTGCATGATGAATCAATCATTTCAATATTTGTCAACTAATTTAGTCATCAGTTAATCATTAACTTGAATAAACAGATTTTGAAAATGACAATTTTCTGAAATAACAACATATGCAAAGCAGTCATTAAGCCAAAGCTGTATAATAAATATACATATTTTGCATTTATGATTGGTTAATTGATAAACTAGTTAACAGATCAGCCTTATTGATGTATTGATAAGTCAAGCAGAAAGCGTCTTCTTAGCATCCTTTGTTACTAATGGGCACTTAAGGAATGCTGTTATTTCATTTTAGAAAATAAAATGTAGTTTTGTATTTTATTTGTATCTTTTAATGTGTTTTTAATATTGCATAAAAAAAGGCTTAAGCGGTTAAATTGAGAATAATTAATAGATTAATTGATTACTAAAATAATCTTTAGTTGTAGGTTTTGTCCTGAATCACTTAAGATTAAAGTTGACAGTATAATATGCATGCTTTCCAAATCATTTGGATCACTGTGGTGAAATATTTCAACTTTTAAATCAAACTTTATTGGAACGCCTTTAAACAATCTGGTCGTCTGTCCATCACAATAAACAGTCAAAGTTTAGGATAATTAAAACAAATCAAGGGAGATATTTGGGAGCAGCGTTAATCAGAGCTGCTGGCCAACATTGAGTCAGTCTGAAGTGTGCTGATGGCCAGCAGCTCTCATCTGGTTGACGGGTTGAAATGCCGTCCAGATGCTGCTGTGACCCCCTCACACTCAACCTAAAGTAAATGTTTAACCAAGAGCCTAAAGTCCTCACATCTGGACAGCCATGGTGGCAGCTTGATGTTCTGGTGAGGTCTGGCTAATCAGTCAATCCAAACAGCATCTTTGGTATTTATTTGTAAAAATTAGTTGTGTTTGCTCACCTGGAGCTCTCCCAGGTCTGAACACATGGAGGGCAGCAGAACCAGAGCTCTGGACAGGAAGCTGTGTTTGTGTTAAAACAGAACGACAGGGCCCAGGTTGGCTGCGGTTTGTAGCCACAGAGGAAGAGAGTGGGATTTGGGCGTAGTGGGCTGTAAACTGTCCGGCTGATTGAGACGGCCTGTCTTTCATCGGCTGTGGTGGAGATGTAGATGTGTGGGAACGAGCTGCAAACGTCTGCTTTGAATTGTCTTCAGTGAGGAACATCAGGCCAAACTTTGGACATCAGTGACTAAATTATTGTCATTTTGGTCAATAAAAATCTACCAATTAAATTTGTTTATTGCACATTTTTGTGCGCAGTGCAGCTGATTTAACTCATCATGCAGGGCCAGTCCAAGGCTGTATGAGACCTTGAGCAGAATTTGACTTTGGGGCCCCTCTTGCTGCTAAAAACATCAATACCTCTAACAGTTTCTGTGTTAGATTTAGTTAAATCTAGGAGAAGGGGAGTAATTTAATTGGAAAACCTAAAAACAATAAGTTATAATCACAGTTTACTAATTTGTATTTGTGGGCAAAGAGAGCTCAATCTCAAAGATTAAACTCACAGCATCAGATTGTTGCTATAGTAACAAAAAATAGTAAACAAAACGAAACAGATTTAATGCTGAAACCATTAAATCGAATTTAGCAGCATTGATAATCTCAATAAACAAATGTTACATTTATATGTGTTAAAATATTTGCATTTATGGGCCCCTGATGCCCTGGGGGCCTTATGGAGCTGCTGACTTAATTTGGATTAAACAGAAGTGCAAATAATTGATATTCATTTTAATTAGTTTGATTTGTTGTTTTTAAGACTAGTTGTGGGCTTAAATAGTGTTTCACTGGAGTTTTCCCATAATTTATAATTACCCAGTAATATTTTTACATTTCCTGTCTACTTAACATCTTTTAATACAAAAACCCGGTGGACCGCCAGTGGACCACTGGGCTTAGCAAGATTTCTGGGGGAAACCCTGCACCGGGCCAGCAGAGCTGCTGCTTACCTTACAGGTAGACTGTGTACCAACAGTAATGAACTATTAGAAATGTTTGAAAAAGTCCAATCTGCTTCTTTCACATCTAACTTCACTCAACTTTATTGTATTTAAACAGACTACAGTTTTATTAAGGTCAAAACTAAACGTCAAGACAAACTGAGTGAGTTTAGATGTAACTAAGTTAATTTTAGTCCAAATGCAAAACAATGAAGAGTTTTTCCTATACTTAAGCAATTATACAAATGTAAATAATTATTGTTACGATGGCTTCTGTGAAGTTTTGCGCTGTTGTTTTATATTTAATGGTCATGTCGAATCATTTTCCAAATCTCATTCTGAACCCTTTATTTCTGTTTACCCGCTTCTCACTAATATATGAAACACAAAGTTAAGCATTTGAAGTTGTCTGAAGTCCGTGTTTTGTCTGCATGAATGAACAACCATGCATCTTCTGGGGTGAAAATAAAAGATTCACTCATGTTAAATCATCCTCGGAAGGATGCAACCCGAAGTTAAACTTTCATGACTGTACGGTCAATAATTTTTCACTCTATAAACTGAAATGCTGCATGTGTCAGATACTGTTTGTTGCTGCACTCTGAGCATCTCATGGAGTTTCTTTGCTTTTTCAACAAGGCAAAATGTCTTTTAGATAATGTTCTTTTTGGCGTTTCTAGAAATATCTTCAAAATAAAAAACTAGGAAACTAAAGGAAGAACTCTAAAAAAGGAGGATGAAGGTTTTGCAGTGAATAAAGTATCACAATGAGTTTGTTTGTAGACAGTTAACGAATAAGTTAGGCGGCAGCTCCTTGCGAGGTAATGACAGATTAAAACCAAAAATGAAAGTCAGACAAATCTGATTCTTGTAAAGCACAACTAATTTTGAGCAAATCCTTTTTATAATGTACAACTTAAAAGTAAAATAATTTCCTTCCAAAAATTGAGCACAAAACTGACAGAAATCAAGGTTAATAAAAAATAACCTACATTAAAATCAATTCTCAACCACATTTATTGGAAATAATTAATGTTTTTAAGTTCTTAAAAGTCAACTCTTTGGTTATCTGTAAATGTTTTTGAAATAGGAAAAAGCATCATGCATGTTTTATTGGAAAGTAAAGATTAGTTTTGCCGTTTTACTTTGGACAATAACTGATATCTCGTTTTTTTGGACTGTGCTGACAGTCTTTGCTCTTATTTATTCATTAATACATTATTCTTTCACAGATCCACTAATGTGTTCTAACACTAATGACTTTGGTGTGTTCCATCAATAAATGATCGAATGATTGAATAAAAGTTTGATTTTAAGAATGGCTGCTCAACAATCTTTAAGTTAAGAAGTTAATAACAGAGTCTAATTGTAACATGACAGCATAAGCTGCAAATATCCATTATTTATAACTAGTATAACTTTTAACAAGCACTGCGATTGTTTAACCATCAGTATTTTGTTGTTCCTTTATTGTGAATTACTATGATGATATTTTTAAACTGTATTTTATAAGGAAGCAAAGCTCCGCCTCATAAAGGAATTTAAATTAATTTAGATTTATTAAGTAATTTAAATAACATGTTTAAAGGCAATGAAATAAAAAGACAAACAGGCCCAGACTGTTTTTTGTTGTACTAAAAGAGGACTAAAAATATACACACAGGGAAAAACACTGTCTCATTTAAGGTAATAAATGTGTTTATTTGCATATTTAAATGAGAAACTCATTACTGTTGACTGCAATTAATTCATCCGCCTGCACACTGACAGGCCTTTTTTCCTCAGCTCCACTGTATTTAACTGTTATTAATTGTTTAAGTCAAAGAGTGTTTGTGTTGAATACGCACAAACACACACATGGACACACAAGGCACATAATTACCCAGACATGGTCCTGTTCTGTCAGGTTTCCGTGCAGATCTTCGGTGCTTGGCAGCCCTGAGGTGACAAACACACTTACAGCTTTTTTTCTGGTTTATTCTATTGTCTTTATTTCTGGATTCAGCCTGCGGCCCGAAGCAACCTGCCACAGCGCCACATGTTTGCGTGCGCATGTGTGTCCGTGTTTGTGCTTGTGTGACACCAAACGCAGTAGTATCCTCCAGGCTGCTGTGCTTCACAGCGGTTGTGAGTCTGTCAGCGTCACACAGATTGATCATAATTGTCTCATACTTAGTTGCAGTCATTTTCATTCTGCACATCTGCGTACATACTTTTAATTTCTTTATGAGGTTGATTATAAGTTATACCGTTAAAGTGAGGACTGGCCACTCAACTTCTAAAGATTAGTTCAGGTTAAATATTTAGTAAGTGTTGTGGTTTGACATGCTGTGGTTAAGGTGAGAGGGCTTGGAGCTAGGGAATGCATTAGATTAATGAATCCCCTGAAAAAAGGTGTTCATTGAAGCATATTTGTGTGCGTAGGCTGTAGCGGCACAAACACTGTGTGTTTGTGTAAAGAGCTGCAGGACAAATTATTATGACCAAACAGTGAAGCTCTCAAGCGTGGCCTTTTCAAGGCAACAAAACAGCAACATGCACATAAATAATGAACATTGTTGAAGCTATTTCAGTATTTTTGAATTTCATAAATGCTACTTTGATAAGGTCAAATGCACGCAAGTATGGACAACACGGCTGTATCTTGAATCATTACGTTGTATATGTCACATATATTTGAGGCATAATTAGATTATTTAAAACAGGGTCGAGAATTAAGCTGATGCAAAACTATATTTAAAAGTCTTTGTAGAAACTGAAACTTAGCAAATTTGTTTTTGTTAGATCCAAGGCACCAAAAACCACTGAATTAGTTTTCAGTAGAGAACAACTGGAGTTTTCATGTTAAATAATGAACACATCTTTATAAGAACCTTTCTAGAAACTTCTGAAAAGCAGATAAAGACCAAAGAAGTTTTCAATATCTATACAGTTGAATAGAAGGAAGGTTATTTCACAATAACACTTCTGTTGCTGTCATCTCTGAAACCAACATTTCCCAAACTGCACTTCGCTCAGATATTTGAGTTGTTAAAAGTAACAAAATATCCCAAAGTAAGGCTGTACATAAACCCACAGCCTCTTGGGGGAGCTAATCATACGATAAACGTTATTTTTTAATTTCCACTCTGCTCTGTAGCTTTCCATTACTCTCCCATCCAATTGTCTCTGTTTCTCCCTGTTGTCCTAATAGCTTATTGACAGCCAATCAGCTTTGTCCTCGGGCAACATTACTCACCGATCAACAACTAGGACAAGGTCACCTCATTCAAACTGCAGCAATAAACTCTCCACCAAGCAACCATAAGCAGAAGAATGCTGCAGCATTGAAATACTTTTAATGTTTGAACTGTTTTAAATTCTACCTTTACTAATTTACTAAATGTTTGGATTCTGTACTTATCAAAATGAGACAAAAACTTTAACAAATGCTCATTGAACTATGCTGACTTACACTGCAGAGTTATGCTTACTTGAGTTTATGGTTGTACTTGAAATTAATAAATGGTCCATTTAAAGTTGTTCAACTGCAGCTCAAATGGATGTAAGTCCAGATTTTACTATATCACTCCAAAACTTTCACATAGTTTTTTTTTTTGTGCCTTTCAGAGATGGACTTGTTGGTGTTATTTGGATTTTTGCCCTGCTGCATAATCCAGTTGTGTATGATTTTATGCTGCTGAGTAGGATTCATGGTTTTATCAATTACAAGAAACATTGTAAGACTGCTAATATAATGTACATTTTCCAAAATGCATTTTACTGTTATTTTTAGTTTGGTTTATCATAACTTTTGATTAAAATTAATTTTTCCTTGCACAGTTAAAATATCTAGGAAAACCACCATAAGATGCCTTTACTGTTTCCTCAGTGCCAGTAAGTGCCTACATGTAAAATTACATTTCATGTAAGCATAAATTTTAAGAAATTGAAAGCACTTTATGGCACATCTAGTCCTCTCATATCTTATTTAGTGCCTCTATCACTTATGGTGCCCTTCATTTGAGTATTTTTCATATTTATTAATCATCTGACCATCTGAAGGTGATAGTTGATGAGTGCCCCCAAGTGGTCACACTTGCCAGATCATTCAGAAAGTAGGTCAGACCACCATCAGTTGGCGCTCCTTCAAGCAATCAGCATGCCGATGTGAGTGAATCCTCATTAGTGGAGACAGAGCACCTGCTTTGGTAATTTTTCTGAGATTTGAGAAGTATTTCTGGTGATGTTTATGGTGTCTCAATGTTGTAATGTGGACATTGCCAAGAAAATTTATGCCAGTCTGCCTTAGCTGGAGATAAAGTTGTATATACTAGAGTACCAGATGTGCATAAAGTCCATGTTGGAGTGCTATTACTTAAAGCTACTGAAACACAAGGCAAATGCACATATATTAACAAGAAATTAGCATAAATCATCTCAAAACCATCTCTTTTCTGACTATTTCTGGGGGTTTTTCTTAACTTTTCTGATCTTTCTAATCCAGACCCTGATTGCACAATCTGAGCTACTTTCTTGTGAGACAGACTGGAAACAAACTTAGAAGGAGTCTAGCAGAAGAATTTAATAATGAATCACATGGTTATGTCTTTGTTCATTTACCCACGGAAAACTTACACCAATGCATAAAAAGAAAAGTGAATCATGAGCACAGTTTGACAACTAAAGTTCTCGAGAAGACACTGCCTGTTTTCTTCCCCATTGTTTTGATCTGTTTTGTTAGTTTAAAAAAGATAAATTTTATAGTTCATATTACATGAAAATTGTATGTCCATCTCCTCTCCTCTTGTTCATCTCTCCTGCCTCTCAGGTGAAGGATAGGATAAATAGAGGTGAAGTGAATAATCTGCAGTCAGACTTTATTTCTCCTTCAGTAACTGAATTAAACAACAAATCCATCACAAATGTCCTGTGCATGCAGTCAGCTTACACACATCAATGCAAGCAAAAACACACAAGCGCAGGAATGAATAATGACCTCAGTTTGGCGTCTGTGTTGGTGTGTTTGCGAGAGATGCTGCGTGTCTGTTTCATGCATGTCGACCCACTCCCTTAATGCAAACTCACACACACGCTCGGAGCCTCAGGGCTGCTACACGTCATTGTGTGTGTGTGTGTTTTGACGTGTCCTCGCTAATTGTCTCACATCACACTCTGTCGCTGCTCTTTTCTTCCAGCTCAGGACGGATGGGTGGTTGCACAGAAGGATGTAGCTGCTAATGTAATGTTCTTTGCTTGTCTTCAGTTTCAAAAAGATATTCAGAGATTCTTTTATAGTTTGTGTTAAAGTTTTACCTGATGTGGTTCCACTCTTGCTTAAAACACAGCTTTTTCTCCCTTCAGGCATCACATGTTTAACAGGCAGTCTTTATTAGTTCAGTTGGATATTTACACTGTGCTTGATGCTATATTGTTAAAATAAAAAATATTTTGTTAGAGTTTTAAGAAAGCTTCCAAGACTTCTCTGATCACTGCCATGTAAACAGCTTGAAAAGAATGAAAACCCTGGTGAACAGAAGTAGGGATTGTTTGGACACTAATCATTATGTCAGATCATGAGACAGATCAACATTACAATACAATTGTTGCCATTCAAATCAATTTGATGTATTTAGATAGCACCAACAGCAGCAAATGTAAAAGACACACTGGTCAAATTCATATTCAGTTATGTAGAATTAATCGGATCAGTCCAGGTCTTATTGACGCAACGTCAAAATCAGTTGAACATGAAATAGCAATTGGATAAAAGTTAAATGTCTGAGGAAATTACACAAACAGACCACATGTTGAAGCTTTTAGATAAGAAACTGATGAAACCTAAGAACATGTTCAGATATGCATTGACTATAAATTCACAATGTCCTTGTTTTGTGCAGTAAATATGAAGGTGAATTATTATTCTAATCTCGAATCATCCATTTGCAAAATTTCGAAGGAATGCTGCTGCTCTCTTCTTCTTTTTTCTGAATTAACTGATGGGCATCGATATTTTTACCAAAGCACCTTTGAACAAAATTAGATTTGAGTTTGACAGACAAGAGCAAGACCAAAGAATGCTAATTTTTAGAGAAAAAAGCCCCCGTTGTCTTCAAGGATAAAAGAGGTCGTTCCACATGTAAGTGATGAGGAAAACTTTTAAGGACCAAGATAAACTGTGGAACTCATAGGCTCTTAGAGCTGTGATGTGTCAGTTTCATCCATCAGCACTTTATGACTTTCACTGATCCCTGAAGCGTGGAGAATCACGTTAAAAACCTTGACGTCTCCTGAGCCCAGGCTTGTCCATCAATCCTCACCATTATACCACTTGTGCTCCCTTTGTCCTCCGCTTCCTGCTCTCCCCTGAGCTCTCCATCCCTCTCACCCTTGCGGTCTTCCCCAGGGGAGATCGGTTCTCCGTGGGCTGAAAGAACTTTCAGAGATGAAGGGACGCTCGTGGCTCACTCTTCATTTGCTTCCAGCCAAGGTCGCCCTGCTGATTTGAAAGTGTGCTCTGCAGCTTATCAGCTCTTCGCTTGTCTCCTTAGGGGATGACAGGAGGGGAAATGGTGATCCCTGTCCTCCCCATAAAATATAAAACTTTAGGGGTTGCGTATTTTATTATTCAAGGGCTGCAGTTTTCATTACGTCCCATATATGCTGCTCTATTTGCATGCACACCAAAACAGGCTGACAATTCAGTACCTTACAAAAGTATTCATGCTCCTGGAACTTTTTCACCACAACTAAATGTTTTTATGTAGTTTATTGGGATTTAACCAAAAGGTGAAGCTACTGCACATTTTCCTGCAACCTGCTTTGACTAGGCCAATGTATTACATCAATATTCTTTGATTTAAACTAGTAGTGGACACCACTAACTAAAACGTTTGTTGCGTTAACCCAAAAGCACTAATCATAAGCATTACTTCCACTAATTATAAAAGAGCTGTCTTCAATTCAAATTATATTTGCCCTTGAAACACTGCAACCCTCGAGCACCAATTTAATTTTTACTTTATAATTTACATGCTTTATAATGCCTTAAATATTGTATTCATGTTTAGATCAATTTCTCTAGTGTCTGTATTTTATTTTTTCCTGATTGTTTCTCATTTGAAACCAAAAGAACTTCTACGTAAACGTCTTTATCCACTTTAATAGTATAAGAGCATGAAGATAAATGTCTAACTACCTGCAGAATCCTTAAAATTTGATAAACAAACTTTAAATATCCAAGTAAATTTGTGCTTTAGTATTAACATTTTCAAATTAATTAAACAATAAATAAAAAAATTGCTCTTACACTACTAGCGTATAACCGGATTAGCAGAAGAGTGCCCACCACAGATTTAACTCTTCAATTCAATTTGATCCAATTCAGTTTTATTTTTATAGCGCCACTTCACAACAAATGTTGAACTTTGCAGAAAAATCATTTTAATTCAATCCTACATTTGTGTTGATCCAAATTATCACATTTGTAGCTTTAACTACAGGCTTAGGGGTCAAAGTTGAACCTTTACCCAAATCTAAAGTCTTTTTGCAGCCTCTAACAGTTTTTTTTTTTTTTCACAATTAGTTTGAATTTAGCTCTCACCTGCCAACCATGGGTGTCTTCATGTTGATGCACATTGTTAGTTTAAATCCTCAGATATCACTTTGTATGCAGGCGAAGAAGTTAAAATTGACGTCTCGTCTGAAAACCTTAATCCAAATGATTCATGCATTCCCTCCATGGCTTGTAGCAAAACTAGAAACTAGACTTTTAATGGCTTTCTTCTTGCCGTTCCATTTTAAAGGTCAGGTCCGTGGAGGACATGGCAATCGCTCTCCTGTTGACAGATTCAGACACCATAGCTGTTATTTATGCTGCTATATAGCAAATTCTAAGCACTGATTGGTTTTGTAGGTATGGATATCTGTTGTTTATACACTTTCTGGTGAACAAGGTGTATTTTCTTCAGATGTCAGTCCCTAATGACTGTTTTATTGAAGCATTTCTCTAATACCCAGCTGGAGCACAGGGGACCCATGCAAGCAGCAGTAAATCTGAGCACCGTCACAAAGTAGAGCTAATCTGTTTGTTAGTACTCTGCAAGGAAAACATCTTCAAGTCAGAAATCTAATATCTGAACATAAAATCAAGAATTTGTGATTTAAAACTTAAATATTTCATTATTGATAAAAGATTAAAATAAAGCACCGTAGAAAAAAACAGTTTTTCTAAACTGAGCAAGTAAACAGCTCATGTGCAGAATGCAGCGGCAGCAGTTAGGGAAGTGTGCTTTAAGAAGAGGAAGGGCTTTCATTATGGCCTCATCTGTGCACACACTCACTCACACACATCTTGCTTAGTTGCTACTTATCGCCTCTCGCTAAGCTTTGGGAGAGAAGATATTGGGGACATTCAACATTTTCAGGAGGCAGTTTGGTTTCCAGCACTAAAAGCATTTTTCTGCATGTCTAAGCAAGATTTGTAGTGAACTTCCTGTCACCTTCTTTTCCTGCATCCTCCTCCCTCCACCGTCTGCGTGATACAACCTTTTTCTCATTAATGCAGTGATAATGAGAAATGTTATAGGAATACACTCTTAGCCTAAAAGTAAGCTTTTTTTCTGACATCTAAAACACAGATACAACCTTACTTCCTGTTTAAGCAATTTTGAGTGTGAAGCAATATGTTTACATTTGCTTTGATTTACAGGAAGAAAAAGTGTAATGCTTTAATAACTCTACGAAAATATTGACATACTACTTTTTCCTGACCAGTGCTTAACCATAGGCCTGTATGAAATTAAATAATATATTGAACATTTTCTCCTTTACATCTACATAAGACTAAAGCTCGAATATTTTAGATGTTATTTTTCGGTGATATTAACGAAAGTGAAGCATTTGAATTGTTTTTTATATTGATGTTTCAGTATCAATGGAGATGTTCTTGTGCCATGTTTGCTCTCATTCTTAAGAAATACAATTTTATCTGGAGATGCAAAACAAATTTATCAAGAATATCTGCTGTACATCTGAATATCTGTTATGATTAAGAACTAAAAATGTACTTCTGTTTCTTGGTTTCAGCATGCATATTTGACAGTAAGGGGGAAATACTGTTTTCAGAAGAAAGAAATGAGTTGAGTCAGTAATATGTAACACCAAATTATTTGCAGAAGATTCCCTTGTTGTCCAGAATATGAAAGAAAATGAAAGAAAACCATGAAGTAAGAAAGCAAAATATGGTAATAAATGTGAATGTGGTGCAATTCCTTTGATTTGAAGATCCCAAGTTAGTAATAGAGTAATAAAATAGTAAAGAAAAGGTACATGCTATTTTTAAAAACCATAAGTTCCAAAAAAAATACATTGAGTGCACAAAGCTTCATTTTGTGGTTTATTTTATTGTAATCCATGTGATTAACCATATTTCACCAGGTTTTACCAACACATCAGTTTACTACCACTGACCTGTTGTACTTGATATTATTGCAGTTATCACAGTTTTTTCAGCAGGTGGCCACTCTTTATGATGTACACACTTTACACTGTACATCCTCTGATCTTCCAGTCTGATCAGTCCATCTGCCCCACAGACACCACCAGCTGTCACCCAGCAGTCCCAGGGTACCTGACCCACATGCCTTCTTCAACACACATTCTGCAAATTATTATAAGACTAGAATCAGCACTTCACAGGGATATCCCACACAAATCAGTCACCATTTACTTTGCGTCACATTGGCTTTCCTTAATTAGGATTAAATAAATGTTATGTAGAAAGAACCAGAATTTTTTTTTTATTCTGCTGAACATGATGATAGCAAAATAAGTTGATTTTGAGGACATTTTTCAGTTTTTCCTCAAAAATATATTTGATTTCAGGTTCCATAAAATCTAAACGTAATGAATTGAGAAAGCACATTTAAAAGCAGCAAGTGTGCCAAAGTGCTTTATGTACTAAAAAAATATATATTAGATATAAGCAAAACAAAAACACAGACATTCAACAGAAATTTAAAACTATCAAAACCAAACAGATAAATGGTGAATATATAAACTCAACTAATCAAAAGAAATGGAGAAAGGATGAGTTTTTAAAAGAGACTTAAAAACAAGAAGAAAAGACGCCTGTGTAATAAAGCAGTTAAGTACCGATTTTTTATTTTGAAGTTAAACAAAATTTATTGGAAATTGTGGTGCTTTTTTTCCATTTTTTTGTATTTACTTTTTAGAACCTCTGTTAAAAACAAAAGGCATCTTGAATAACCATAAAATTGATAAAATTACAAACACTAAAAAATTATTAGATTTAAAGTGAATAGATATGTTATACTCCAGAAGTAGATCATTAAAACAGAAACCTTTACTATGGCAGTATTATTTTAACATGTGAAGTAACTCTTGATGTATTGAAAGGTTTTGCAGATTAAACTTATGCACACAGAGGCAGAAGAACAAGTGAACCACATGCAACTGTGACCCAGTGACCTGACAAACGAGACTCTGCCAGGTGAAAACACTTTCACAGAGAAATCTAACATGACAGTCAGCCTAACCCCCTCACACACACCTAAAATCAGAGACACAACAGGAATACACTTCATCTCGAAGTCACATGGTGCAGAGTTTAAAAATCCACACAAGCAGACCTCTTCAGAGCACAGGTAGTAATGCATTTTGAGTCAGCTTTGTGTTTGGAGCGCTGCAGCCTCCAATGAGCTCTGACAGGACGGCCGTCACTCGGGCTCACACACCCCGAGGGTCCGCCACGTCGTCGTGTGAAAGAAGCCACCACGGCCCGCTGATTCCTGGCTGAGCTGTGTTTTTGTTCTATTTTTCATTTTGCGTCCGTGTGCTAATTTGTAGATTGTTTTTCTCTTTAGTAATGTTTGATATTTACATGTGTGGTAGTCTATGTAGGCACCAATATGTGGTGTTATTGTTTAATATTTATGAAAATGTTGATAGTAAAATTTCAAATCATATAATATACCATGCAGACACTTGCAGTATTTCTTACTGAATCCTAATCTTTTCTCCAATTTACTCTTGTTAGTCAATAGCTACACGTGTCGCAATAAATCAATTAATCGCATGAAAAATTAAACGTAGCTCCATAATTTCCTCTTGATTTATCATTTTTCTGTTTTCTTTCTCTTTCTACCAAAAACTGGATGACAAAAAGTCTTCAGTCTGGTGCTTTGGTCTAAACTATAACTTTTGTTGAAGAACAATTTTGTCTACACAGATAATTCATTTTTTGTTGTTTCTGTTGTTTTCTTTATTTATTTTGGATATTTAAAATGTCTTCCAGTTCCAGTGTTGAGTGATCATCAGAATTGACAGTTTATTGATCTTTGACAAAGTGATCTTGTATTATTATGCCGTTACCATTACATTACTTGAGAATGATCTCAAAACAATAATATTATCATTTATTGCAACAACTTCCGGGACAATTTATCGTCCAGCAAAATTTCTTATTGTGACAGTTCTATCTTCACATACAGATTCTCTATGTCGGCAATTTACTTGAAAACAGTTTTTTGGACATTTCTTTTTTCATTGGAGCATGCTCAAAGCAATACCATTGAAATCTGTGCCATCGATCCGTATAAAAATTTGAGTTTTGTGACATTTTTCTTTAGTTTAAACTTCCTTGTCTGTCATGTTCTGTTAAATAATTTCTTTCTCTCCTTGTGTTTCTTTTTCTCAGCTGTATACCATTTGTAAACACTCACCTGTTTTCTGTCTACTAATCATCTTCCTCATTATATACTCCCTAAATTTTTCAGTCACTGTCAGATCGTTCTGCTGCTGACCTCTGATTTGTGTGCCAGTTTTCCTACTTTTTATACGTCTTTTTTTTTTTTTGTTCAATTTTATTACTAATTAAAGCACATGTTGCACTTGAACCCGCCTTCCTGCATTTTGGTCCTCCTACACTGTGTATACAACAGGACAGTCATGGTGTGGAAAGTAAATGAGTGTCACCAATCTCTCTAATTAAAGTAACACCTAGAGCAAGATGTTTGTTACGCAGCCAAATGCTGGTTTGTATCTGCTTGGAATAATAAACACCTTATTATTCCAAGACGATAATGTTTTGCAGGTGATAAATTTATGTGTAAATATTCTAAAACATTGGCCACATTTTTACCTCAAGGTTATCATGTTGGTAGAATCTTATTTCTAAAGCAAATAACCAAACTCTCCAACGTTGCTGCAGTTTTCCATCCAGCCTGAAGAACTTTAAACCCTTAGCTAAATTCTTGCTGTTTAGTGTCTTTGTTGGCCAGATTTAAGCATGTTGTGTCTGAACAGCAGCTCTGGTTTCACTCTCGTATTAACTATTAATAAAATATATGAATGGAGACAGGGAGAACATGCGTGAAACACAAAAGTGGAAAAGCTATGAACACGGGTGCACACATGCTCCCCGCCGAGTCCCAAAGTGCTGGAGGTGCGAGGACATTTCTATCTACATGTCTGCTGACTTATTGATGCCACTTGTCAAATATAAATGCATCGCTGTGATCCAGCGGAGACAGAGCAGAGGCAATGTTTTTAAAACCAGAAATAGAGAGGAAGTTTCTCTGTTAGCTCTCCCCTCTGGAGCATGTTGGTTTTTCCGTCTGATGTTTAGGGACTGCAGGATGAAGAGGAGGAGGAGGTGGATTTCAAAGTGGCTTCCAGGCTAGAGAGTGTTTTACTGAAGATATGTGGCAGCCATTTTGTTGTTTTGTATGTTTTCCTTTTATTTTTGTGCTTTCAGGGCAGGAATTGTCATTTATTTGTCCAGACAAACGTACACTTGTTTTATTTTAGGACAAAATGATTCACGAAAACCATCTACATTTGGAAAGTTTTTGACTGTTTTCTTACAGAAGCACAGGCTGTGAGTTTTTGTTTTATTAGTTTAAAACCTTTAACACATTTTTAGTTTAGAATTCTTATGTTATGTATTGGACCTGCAAAATCTTGAACAATTGCTTGCTTCTTTACCAAGTAGCAAACATCTCAAAAATATATATGACATACAATTCCACTTCTGTCATCAGAGTTCCTATTTATTCGACTGAGTCCATGTAAAATAGCCCAGCCTGAGAGGTTATAAATGGCATTGTAGCAGCACTTATTCCAAATTTTATTAAATTAAATTAATGTTTTTCATCAAAACTCTACATATAACCCACAATAACAATATGGAGCATTTTTGGGAGGATTTTGTAAATTTATTACACATAGAAAAACAAACAAACAAACAAAAAAAATCACATTTACTTGAGTTTTTGCAGCCAAAGGCAAGTTTTTAGTAATATGATGCCACAGAGAAATGATCTAAAAACATACAAAGTCAAAAGAGAACTTTCAAAAGACTTTATGCAGATTGAAAATAAATCATTAAGAATCTTAACTTTTTTTTTTACAAATCTGGTTTGTTAAAGATAATCCCCAAAAAAAGCTTTTCTTCAACTCCATATTGAGTATGTTCCAACAAAGACATGTGAAAGTATTAGTACTTTCAGAGAAACATACACTTGTTTAATAATTAAGTGAAACAGTGCATCCTTTTATGTGATGTTGCATTATTTTGTCCCTGCCTTAGATTGACCCCTGCATGATAAACTGCTCTGTATGAGTTTGTCCTGCAGGTGTGCTTGTAAGTTTTAGACTTTAAAACAAGCAGCCGGCGGTTCTGTCATCGCTGTGGAGCTGAAAACTCAGAACCTGCTTCACTTTGTTTAATGAGACGTGAAGAAGCTGCTGCAGACGTTCCTGTGTGTTCCCGTAGGTGTCGGGGGTCGGCTCTAACACAATCGATGCTGATGACAGACGCCATGCTGGGGCCCTGCAGCTGCATCGCCGTCTCGTCTTCCAGTGTTTGCTGTTTTTATAGGAGGCTTTTTTCCCAAAGCTGAAATACCAAAGGGAAAAAAGTATCAATAAAACAATTTGAGAAACAAACTAAAGTGGGACACACAAAATGGATTATTTGTATAAAAGTGCAATTTTCCTTTAAAGTGAGTGAAAAGCAGGTCAGTGAATTCCTGTGTCAGCAGCGCCGCATGTTTCACTCCAAAACGCAGCAGGGTGACGTAGCTCTGTCAACATGCCCAGCAGAAACTCCATTTCCCAGAAAACACTGCTCAGAAGTGACTTCTCGATTAAGGTGGTCGATGTCAAGAGCTGAGGATGTGATGAAAAGCAGAGGAATGTGATGAATTGGAGGGATTTTCTGGTTTGGGCATGTAGGGGCAGGTTTATGTGGAGACTGAGGCCGACTGTCCTGAAACTACCAGGACACACAGACAGCTTCTCAGTAAATATGCTTGAAGCTTAAAAAGAAAAAAATACTTGATGCAAAGGCAGAATGTGGTACCAAACTAGATATGTAGATGTCGCATATTCAGGTTTGATGTTTTTGTTACAATTCCCTCTTTAAAATTGTCAAGTTTTTGCCTGGAGGCCTTTAGATGTTTCTGCAGTGTGACAGTAATGCAGACACATCAGTCTGAATATTTTAGCTTTTTTGAAATTTGCCCACAGTATTGTGGATTAGGTTTACGGTTTACTTCTGAAATATAGCTGTGTGTTTTGTGTGTATACTTTATGAGATTTCTAACTTTCTCATCTACATCTGGTGATTGATGCAGATATTGCATCTGTTGAACTTGATAGATGTATTGTTTTATTTTCTTGATAAAGTCCCACTGCATAGAAAATGTATCCTCATCCCAGTAAGGTATATATTAAGAAATTCCAACACATAGTGCTTTATATCTCGTTTCCTATAAACCAGACTTTTTAGAGTTTTTTCATCAGTAGTTCACTGGACTTTCTAAAAGCTATTATCTGTATTTTTACAACTTTTCCAGTTGTAATCCTACCTGACCCTGATTCTCTTTTTAGTAGCTGAAAACTTAATAAGTACATATTTTGGAATTAAAGATTAAAGTTTAGTTTTGAAAATTTGAAATGTTTGACCCAAAAAAATCAAATGTTCTGAGACCCTTTTTCAGATCTATTATAATTTGTTCATAAAAAATTGCATGTCTTTATTTATTTAAAAGAGGGTAAAAAGAAACAAATTCAAAATTACATTATTTTGTATTTTTAACCCTTGTGTACATTCAACTTCAGTTTTGCAAAAGGTTTGGACGCCCCTGGTTTAACATTTGTCTCATTTCAGCTTTATTCCCACAGATTTGTATTTTAATCCTTCTGAAGATGTAACACAGTGTCTGAGGAAAACATGTTCTGGTTTAAATCTTCACCCCCAAAACACACACCTGACTCAACAGAGCGCCTTGCTGAGCCCAGAACAGACTTCATCAAGTAAAGCTGGACACACACCCTGAGGCCAGGCCTCCACCATACCTCCTGCTGGGCACTTCCTCCTCTTCAAACCCTCCATTATCCTCCCCCTCTGCTCCTTTCTTCCTCTGTTTATACACCGATTCCTCCTCTTCTTTTTTACATTTAAATCATCACTTTTTCTTCTCTTTTATATCTCCTGCTCATTCTCGTCTCCATTTTCTTGCTCCTATTAAGTCTCTGTTAATAAAACTTAATTAAATAAGTGAGAAAGTCAATTCCTGGTCTCCCTTTGGACCATCTCTCTTAATTATTAATCCATTTTAATTTGTCTTCCTGCTCTGCTTTCTTCAGTGTTTTCTTCCATCTTGTTCTGAATTTCTCTATTCTTCCTCTCTGCCTCCTCGCTGACCCCTGTATCCTCCTCTTGCTCATCTCCTTCATCTCTGTTGTGCCGCGCTTTTTCTTTTCTGCTCCCTACAACAAACACGCTCTGTTTTCAGATTCCACCACCTACTGACATGTTGCAGGGTTCATGTTTTCTATCTTTTAAAGGAAGTCGGGTCGCTATGATTTGACTCTGCAAACAGATTTGTGTCTCTTCAGCAAAGGTAATGAAAGGTCGTACACACTGCTGATGTCAGGAGGTCACAGCAGTTGAGGTCAAGGGTCAATATTCAAAGAAGGGTAAGAAAGCTTTGATCAAAGGGGTTTCTGAGGATGAGATCATTTTTTCTTTTTATTCTTTTATTTACTTTTGAATATTTTATTATTTATCATCATCAAAAAAGCGAAGCAAATAATTAAACATTACTATATTTGTGCATTTCTTTGTTTTTGTGTTTTATATTACTTTTTCCCCTTTCTTCTCTCTGTATCCTCAGTCTTCTCTTTTCTTTCTTCTCCTCTGCCCTAATTCTTCCTCTGTCTCTCTCTGTTTTCTGCTGTCGGACGCCTGGGGTGCATGTATCCTCAGATGTGCGAGGGCCAAAAGCTGGGTTTTGTGAGGCTACTGTGGATCTGCGTGTATGAGTGTGTGTGTGCCAGCTGGCGATGTGTTCAGAGCTGGTGGAATGTTCTGGAGGGCTTCGCAGCCTGCGACTGGGACAGATAAGGCACCAGACACACACACACACACATACACACGTATATACCTCAATGAGAGGATTCTAACCCATAAGCTCACATCAATTGTAAATGTAGAAATGGCTAAATTTCACATATGAGCAATATTGAGGTGTTACTCTTTTAACTGGTGTACATTTGTTAACTTTTTAAATATCAGAGCTGTATGTTCCTTAAACTAACATTTATATATATATATTTCAAGAGTGAACTTTCTAAATTAATATGTTTTAGACTCTACAGTCATGCTTTGCTGCTTTGGTTCAAAGCCAACACAGGCTCATCATAAACACCAAACAGGGAACAAACCAGGATGTTTTCCTTCATTAGTGAAATTAGTGTTTAAATTTGTCTTATGGCATCATCTTTTGACCAGTGTGAAGCAAAACTGTGTATCTGGAAATAACTGAATTAGTGTAAAAGTCAAAGCCTCTGCAGATCTGAGCCTCAAAGGAAAAGTTGGTGCCCCTTAAAATTGGGTTTTTGTCACGTTATAAGGAATCACTATCTTACCTGTATTACAACTGAGTTCAATTTGATAGATGCTGTCTCATTGTATCTAATCTCGCCTTGTCTGCTGGATTATAAAAACCATGTTTAATTTAGGTCTAAACATGTGAAATTGAATCTCAATTTGGGAAATCTAATGCCTTCTTGCCTCTTTGAAGCATCAGCTTGTCATCTCTGATACACCCCTCTGTATTTGTAGTTTACATCCTTATATAAAATATGCAGACTGATTCTAGATCAGGACAAATAAATTACTTTTGACATGAAACCACCATATGGTCGTTTTTTACCTTCCAAACATAATGAGTGGTGAAAGTTTAATGCTCAAAAGCCATATTTGGTTCTTGAGTACCCCCAAAAATCTAATAATCATTAACTGAATTGATCCAAACACACGTTAGATGGCCAAGCACTTGGAATGCAGAGGTGAGTGAATGTTCCTCAGTGTAGTTAAAATGACTGCAATGCTATATTTGAAACATTACAGGGACATTTGAGTAGCAATTGGTATAAAACTGAAATAGGTCTGGTATACAGAAAATTTGGTAACAGATATTTACAAATCCAACAACAAATGTTTTGAGAAGTTTTATTGAAATCAATAAATAAATTAACTCATTTCTACACAGAGCTGATCTCCCAGTGGCACACTCTCACATTTTGTAGCATTGGCAAAAATATGTTGTATTTTTGTATTTCTAAGTTATTACAAAGTTACAACACTTACACAACTTAGGAGTTTGACACAGCATTTCCAAATATTTAAATGTAGCAGCCCAGTTTTACTGGAGTTCAAATTACATATGCTAGCTTTTGTACTTAAAGAAATGTATCTTTGCATGCTGTTGAAACACAAAGCACTATGCAATAAAGTGATAAAAAATTTTCTTAAAGTCTGAGTCCATGCAGATTTGTTTGCATCGTGGCACTATGGAGGTCTTACCAAAAGTCAGTATTTTGCCTCAAGTAAACTGAAGTTTAAAAGACTTCAGTTTGGAGAAACTAACTTCTCGCTTTGGTCCCAGTTAGTTACCCAGGCTCGGCTTAAGATGTTTGATTTTCTTATGGAAAAAATATCGTTAAGTGCCAATGAACAACAAGTTTTTTAGTATAAGTACATATGGACATGGAAAGTTTAAAAAAGCTAATTTTGAGCTTTAGGAGTCAAAATCTGCTTATGTCAGTTATCCTGTCAGAACATGTAGACTACCAATAAGATAATGACTGCTTACAACCATGTAAAGCACCACTTGAAAAAGAATTCAAAGTGTCCGTTTGACCTGCAGCAGCGCCCTGAGGCACGGTCAAAAAGTGAACACTCTCCAGAGCGCCTTCGCTCCCAGTATGAAGCTCTCAAACTGCTCCCTCCAAGCAGAAATGTACAAATAAGCAAATGAAAGCTGTCTACACAGACAGTTCCAAATGTGTGTGTGCACACAGAGCTGATCTCCCAGTGACACACTCTCACATATCAGCTTGGATCAGTCAGCAGCCCAGTGAACAGGCTGGAAGAAGTTTGCCAAGATTGGTTCAGAGACAAGAAAAACTGAAAGGAGCAATTAGAGAGAAAATAGTGATGCAACATTACAAACATGACAATAAGCAAGTTCAGCTTCATGTTTTGCAGCTGAAGGACCCCAAAGCTAAAGCTGCCACCTTATGCTGTTACAGCAAAATCATTGCTGACGTGGCCTTCAAATTTCTGCCAACACAGTAAAACTCAATCCAATTGTTTCAATGCAATTATTCATCTGCCTCTGGAGACAAGACGCCCAAAATAACTTGTTTGCTACTAGAATTATTATTAATGCAAGTTTCAGGTGTGCCTGCATGCTGTATTTCTATTTTGATGGCATGTTACTGATACAATCCAGAAGTAGCAGTCGTGTTGTGAAAACAGAAAACGTATGTTATGCTAACATAAAACATGGTTGGTTTCGTCATATGTTTTGTTTTCTTTTTACTCAGTTTCTTATGCTTTAAATACTCCAGTTTTCTGTTTGATCCAGAAGCACATATCTATCAAAAAGTTTGGAATCCAGTCTTTAGTTCTGCAAATCGTCCTTTTTGTTGCTGCTTCACTGGAAAAGACACATAAATGCATTTTGTTATTTAACAATAGGCATTGGCCAGTAAGATACTATTTCAAATCAATGTCATTTATATGCCTTTGGATTTTGCAACTTCCAAATTCCAAAGGATTTTGGAAGTTGCAGTGTCCACATTTCCTTGATAACAACAAACACTTAAACGTAACAGAATATTCTGTTGGATGGCTTTTTTTTGTTTTCTGAAGATACATCTGACTCAACATTTACAACTACAGCTGTTAGGCTAATGTTAGCATGTTTTCTTCTCTGTTTTGATATGACTCATTGATAGTTCATCTCAGCAAATATTTTGTCATTTCTGTTAATAATTTGATGACAAAATTTGCAAAAAAAAGTTGTTCAACAACTTTGGGCAAGACGTCTTTTTTGCATCGCACATTTTTAAGAAGACAGTTCAGACTGCTTTACATAATCAGATGGAAAATGAAAAAAATTACCAAAACATTACATTGTAGACTATACTTTATGATGTTCCAGTTGTTATTGTCTGTATAGCACATTTTAGTGACAAAGCTGTTGAAAGCGATGCACACCATAAAAACATATGGAAACCAATTATGAAACAAGCAATAAAAGTTACATTCTGTCAAATGCCATCATCAAAATCAACATGTAAATATTAATTAAATATGTTGCTCAAAGTTTCAGTTTCTAGGAATCAAAGGCAACAACGTAGACAATAAGTATTTCTGACCATTTTTCTCCTCTCTTTGTGCCTGCAGTACATCAAGAAAAATGAATATTCCTAAGCTGTCTGGTGTGTGGTGGGTCATACTGCAGTTTTTCTTATTTTGGCCAGTCAGTGACCTTTCATCAGCTGCAGCCTCCGGACTAAATGTCAGGATATCTTATAATCTAATTGGCAGATCGCCATGAAATTCATTAAGTGCGCAAGTTTCCAAGTTTCCCTTTGATTTTAATGCCCCTTTGACCTTTTCCGTCTCGTTGCCTTGAGGTCACAATTTCCAAATGCGCACAAGAAATTTCTAGTCAGAGCAACTCGGCATTCAACCCAGAGAGTGTAGACACATCTACCACCTACACTTTACGATTCATGGTGTTGCTTATTTTAAGTTTTATACAGGTCTAAAAATGCACTTTTTATTTCTACTAAGACAACCTTTTTTTATTAATTTATGGTTGCTAAATCTAATTTATGTCACCTGCCTTTTTTATGTTTGCAACAGAGGGAGACAGAAAAACAGAGGAACTGACTGCCTACAAATGCAGCACCCTTTGACCTTCTGTAATTAACTAAAGTTCACGGAGCACGCACTCTTTAATGTGCTTCTTTTCGCATATTCATCAGCGTGGTAAACGGAGTCAGCAGCAGCTCGCCATGGCAACACACTCCCAACACCCAATTTGTCCCCATAAAGCTCAAAGATCAGATGAAACAGAAAAGAAATGTGAAAAGGGAAAAAAGACGATGCAAATTTGTCACTAATAAGAAGAACAGGAAGTGCCACACTGGCTGCACTAACGACTTCCTTTAGTAATCCTGAGTAAAGGAAGCAGAAACCCTTAGTACAGCATGAAAAGATAACATTACATTTGTTTTCATCGTCCTCATTTTTCCTCTTAATAATCCACCGTCTGATCCTCCCTGTACTTCTTTATGTTTTGCTCTCTTCTATCTTTCCCTTTACACAACTCCCTCTATGTTTCATTTATCTTCTCATTTATTACCTGAATCATTTTCACTCCCCTCCATCTTCAACCATCTGATCCCTCTTATTTATGTCTTGTCTATTCTTTTTTCTTTTCTTTTTTCATCTCTGCCTTTACCTTTCAACACACCATTCATTCACATTACTGCATTTTTGCAGATTTTTTATTCTTCTTGCGTCTTCCATTCCTTCCTCTTTTTCTCATTTGTTTGTTCATCATTTTTGACAGCTTTCTCTTTCATCTTGCGATCAGCCATTATTGTTTAACATCCATAATACTTGGGTTTTGTTTTTGTTCTGCTTTATCATCTGTTATTCTTTTATATTCAGTCAGTCTGAAATAATGTCTCTGTGTCTCTTTTTTACCATTATCTCATTTTTCCCCGCTTTCATCGTTCCTCCATCCTTCCATCCTTTCTTCATATCCTTCAGTCCCATCCAAAAAATAGCTGCACATCAAATTATGACCACAAAACTTCAAAATATTGTCTTGTGATAGACCAACACAAAGCAATGTATAATCAGAAGGAAAATAATCCATGAGTTTTAAACTTTTTATGGATTAAAATGAAGCTCTCTGAGTCAGTATTTTGCAGAACCACTGTACTGTAAATCTCTGCCAGCTTTGCACATCTACAGAACATTTGCATTTAAACTGAGGTTGCACTATTTTCTATTTTGAGGTATCATGTTCAAGGGGGTTGAATGCAATGTATCTATTATTTCCTTTCACGTTACAATTATGCACTACTTTGTGTTACTGTATCAGTTAAAATCACTGAAATACATTCAGCTTTGTTTAAATTCTGTGAATACTTTTGAATGGCAATATATATCATATTAATTTCTTTTTATTTCTTCTTGTCATGTTTCAATATCCGTCTTTCTTTTGAACCTTCATCACGTTTTGTCCTCTGTTCTTTCTCACACTCTAACCTCTATCCTGTCATTTTCATCCCTTCATTTTTCTGTCATCTGCCATTATTCCTCTTTACTATCATCTTCCCTTCATCCCTCAACTGTCACCCTCCATGTTAACAGGATTAGCACTGTGACTTAACCATGCAGAGAAAAATAATTAGTCTTGTCAGCGATAACATTTCCACACCTCATTAGAGGGCCAAAAGTCCTGCTTCTGACTTCCTACTTTGTCTTCCTTCTTCTCCCTCCGTCCTCCTGCCACTCTCCCCATCCCGTCTGTCTCTCCTCCCCTAAATCTGGAAGGACACAACTCATTATACACTCTCAGTTCCTCGGTTGGTTAATAGTGGTGTTGTAGTTTTTAATCAGCTTCTTTTATTTATCTGGCACATCCCTCCAGATAAATGTCATTTTTCTGCTCAGCTGTCCAGAGTCAGATGCTAACCTCTGCTACATGTGGTTTTTGTGTTATTAATCTGTGCCTGGCTGGCTGCATCATAATTTAACTAGTGTTGGAGCTAATAGGAGGGTCTTTAATTAATTAATCACATTCTAATCAAACTGTATATTGTCAAAATAAGCAACACTTTCAAAAAGCTTTTTTGTTGCTACATTATTGAATTGATAGACATGTAAATTCAACAACAAAGATATTTAAGATTTTTGCTTTATTTTGGTTAATCGACCATCAGATCGGTGCGATATGCTATTATACCTATTCAGCTTTCAAATGTTTTATGAACCCCTGAACATTCGTGGAGCTTCTTTAGAGAAGGATGTAAGGATGCAAACAAAAACATTTAGCATAGCTGAATAAAAAAGGTGATCAGTCATACAAAGTGGTTATCTGTAATTTATGCACTTATTATTAAATTCAGTTTTCTCCCAAATCTTTGTAAGTGCCCACAATATGTAGATTATGACTATCTGAGAGCAGTGAGAAGATTCCTGGTTGTTTTAGTTCACCTTTGCCCCCCTGGACTGACGGCTACCCCCACATTCTCGCTTCTCCGCGGATCAAGCTGCTCGTGTGAACGCTGCGCCGTGAAACAAAACCGTGTCTTCCCCATCAGTGTGGGCAGGAGGTGCTGCATCATTTCATGTGCAAATGAAGCTCTCTAATTACAGAGTCTTCAATTAGATTCAGCGCTGAAAGAGATAGGAAAAAAAAAAAATGAATTAACTTTTTCCTGACAGGACTGGAATGAAGAGTGAGAAAAGCAGAGTTACTAAACACTTACTGCTCTTATTTTCTAACATTTATCAAATGTTTCACAAAAAATTGGGCATACACATGCAGAAGCCCTAATTTGAACTCCGTAATAATTGCTGTCAATCACACCCTTCAAACCCTCAAACAAAAACAAAGCCTCTGCTCTTTCTGAACTCTGAGGACCTGCAACGCCCCGAAAAACACCCGAACACGCCCGCGGATCTGACGGAGGAGCGACACCTCGGCGCTTTGTGAAACAAAAGCAGCGGCAGTCTGAGTGAAAGGTTGCCTGTCAGAGCTGCTGAATGGACTCATTGTATCGGTCTTTTGCCCCGGTTGTCGGCTTAATTGGCCCCTTCAGAGACGAGGTCGGGAACTCCTTTTGCAGACGAGGGCCCCAGAGAACCGCCATGATGTTTTAAAGGGATGCGACGTTGTAAGAGAGCAGAGGGACTGGGTCATGTTTACTGCACACTGATTAAATGGGTTTATGTCAAAACGAGGCAGTTTTGCAAGAACACTGTCATCATCTCAGCGTTTGTTCACTGTATTTCTTTCACTGGGAATCTTTGCGTGTTGTAAATCAGCGATGCATAGAGAAAAACTAGGGATGCACCGATCAACTTTTTTTCACTTATTTAAAAAAAATTGATAAAAATTGTTTCACCAAGCTAGACAATAGATTGACTAGCTTGATGAATATGTAGAAGCAAATTCCAGCTTCTTTCAATCGGTTCAGAAAGTGCAATTAGGATTTCTAAATGTAATGTATAATAAATTATAAATGACATCGCTCAGAAAACAAAGAATAGAATCTGCCCTCTTGGATTAGGCATATTGTCACTGATAACAGATCTAGATTTTGTTTTTCAATATCAAATATACTAATATCATCTGTAACAAAAAACATTACATTACCTTCTTTGCTTCAAGTTGCAAAACCTTGAAAGAATAAGTATAAAGTTGCAAAATCCTGCAACTTTATATTGTTCATATTGGACTGTTGGCTCCTGAAGAGCTTCACTGCTCTGTGTTTTGGTTATTTATTGAGATAAAATTAATCATCTTCATTATTATTATTTTTTTTATCTAATCGTTTTATAACCAGATGAGCCCTGTAAATCCAACCAGATGCCTGGTTGGGTAATCTGGCGTTGAGGTCCTGCGAGAATCTGTGCAGCGCCGCATGAAGCTGCAGACTCAGAGTGGGTTTGTTCACACGGTTTCAGGGCTCTGATGCCGTCATGCAGCAGATGGAGCCGAGCATTAGTCCACTGTCACTGAGTGTAACAGGCTGCTGGTGTTTAATCTGTTGTTAGTTCAGTCAAGCAGATAAACAAGACGAATGCTGTCTGTGTTCTTGTGAGCAGGATTATACGTATAGGATTACCACGAGTTCAACTGCTGTTAAAACGAGCAGCAGCTGCAGGCTGACAGGAGGACATCATACACCTGACTAAACTTTGTACATTTGTTCACAGACTTTTTATCTGAATTCCTCAGTGGCCAGAGGTTCAGTTTTCACCTGGTGTTGATTGATTCATATTCTGTCATTTTTAAATAATACCTATCAACTAATCCAGCTACCAAACTTTACATAAACTGTGAAGCAGTCCCTCCAGGATGTTACGATTGTTTTTGTGATTTTTACAATGAAAATAACTGATTATGATTTTATATTACTGTAGAAATATTAAGCCACGTCCAAACTCTACATACATAAGAAAAAAGATGAGGAAAAATACCAAGCACACAGATTGGACACACAAACATTTTATTCTTCAAAGAACTTACCTACCTCAAATTTTGTTACTCGCCATGTTGATATCAAGTGATGCTGAGACAGAAGTGTAGTAGAAGTTAGAAATACTTCCACCTGTAGATTGGAGTTAGAATCCACTTCATACCAAATATTTTGACCATTTTGTGGAAAATTAAATAAAGTCACAATTATGCATTACCTCAAGAAAACGCAGAGATCTGTTGATTTTGGCTGAATTTACTTGATCGTGGAATTGCAGACAACTGGAGGGACTGGTTAAGATTATAGCTGCATTGTTTCATAAAACTGGGTTTTATGTAAATCATAACCCGAAGAAATAAAATGGTGTGAAATTGAACGTTTATGGCAACAAAAGGCATTCTAGGTATTTCCTCTGTTATGGTGAAGAATGAGCTTTAATACTACATGCAAAGAAAATTGAGGCTGCAGTTTTGTTTTGGTTAAAACTGTACATATTCATTCACAATTAAAATGCCAAGAAGGTACGAGATAGTGTGACTGGGGCATTTGCACTTTAATAATAAGTCTGATATTTGGATTTTTTCTTGACTGGACATTTAATATATGACACATTCTTTTTTATGTCCAACAATCCCCAATTTTCCAGGCGAATATATGCAAACTGACTTTGATTGTGTTGTGTTATACCTAGGATTACTCAGGATCTGAATGGGACAATTATGTGTACACTGGATTAATTAAATTGAATGTGGACAGGATTGGATTCCCATATAGTCTTCTGTCAATTGAACCTGTTTTCTGACGTGAAGTGGCACATTATAAGAAAACTGAAATAAAACTTGATCCCTTCTAGTCTTGTGCTGTACTGTATTGCTGCAATTGGTTGTCATTTTACCATTACTTCTTTTACTTTTAAACACAGACACAATCACAGCTTTAAATTCAGTCAATGTCTCGGGTTGTCAGCTCGTCTTGTTGCCCTTCTGTGCCCTTTCTCTGCTGCAATCATTGTTTCCTCCCAACCGTCCTGTCCTTTAACCCGAACTGCCAATCACCATCGAAGAGGTGGCGGAGTCTCAGAGGTGGGAAATGACAGGGTGACAAAAAGGGAGGTTCATCGAGTGTTACATGGGTGATGACTCACAGCGGGCCGGACTTGTTCTGATGGAAATTGGTGTGAAAGTGTCTTTATTGACAGCGCAGAAACCATAATCACTACGGTTGTCATGGTCGCAGCTGGCTGAACGCTAACTTTCTTCCTGTTGTGACTGCATTCTAAAAAAATGTAATGTAGAAGTAAAATATATTTTATGATATAAATTCTTTTCTATTTTTATACAATGCAAGTAGAAAAGAACAGAGAGTTGGAGGTGTGAGATTTTGTTGTAAATATTGTGCATTTAAAGTGATTAAATGCACACTAACATGAATTCAACATGTGACAAAATTATAAAAGGAGGGATAAAATAATATATTGCAGTCAGAAATGCACACATTTAGTGAACAAAAAGCTGTTCATTATGTTCAAGTTCTGCATTTCACAAACAAATAACAGTTTGTTTGTGAAAGTGGGATTAATATTATTATATTATTATCACTTTTTGATTTGATGTTAAGGGCAAAAACCTTTTTACTGTGAAAAAATATTTTTTATGTTAGAAGTTTAATGCATTCAAGCAAAAGGTTCTATTCTTTTCTGTATTATGTAAATATCATGCATTGGCAGATTTTAGTAGAAGTAAAACATGAAAATATGACTTTATACCTTTAAATATAAAGGTATAAAGTCTTTATTGCAGATAATAATATTTATTATTTATTAATTATTCAGTAATGGTGTTGTTGTTTTTCAACCTGTTTTGCTCTGGAAATTGAACCTTCAGTCTCTCTCATCCAAGCAATACCTTCATGTCTCTTTTGTTGATTCTCTGAACCTGTGTGCCCTCCACTGGTTGACTGACTTAGAGCAGGGGCAGTTTTTGCTGACCTTTGACCTTTTAAAATCAGCTTCTTGCATGAAATACTGAATATTTGACAGCTGTCATGGAAGCGCATTTGAGTATTTTTCACTATTTCTACTATTGACTTTGACTTCATCTTATTGAGCTACAAAAGTAAAACTGAACTTGTTCGTCCGTCAGTATAGTTTATATTTCAAGAATATTCAGACTACATTCAGACGGGAAAAATGTATTTAAATGTTTCAAACTTTATTTAAACAAAGAGCTGCTTAGTTTCTGTAAAACATAAGCAAATTATAGTTTTATATTTCCAATTCTGGCCAGACAAAGGCATATTGCTGGTCACATTTTTCTCCAGAATGATGAAAATTTTCACTTCGTTTATAATTCCATGTTTTATAATTTTCCTGAAAGCCCATTTAAAGCTTTTGTGTCGACCTGCTTCACTTTCTCTCCCTTAACAAAGCAGCACACGTTTGCTTGTATATTAATTGCGTCTCCCTGACAATCCCGCATTCTGCCGCATTTATTCTGATCATGCTTCGAGTGTTACCAGACACACGTGCAGAGACACACACTTGTGTAGCAGTTTAATTAAATCCATTAAAAGCCTTGTAGGCGCAGAGTGGCCTGGATCAATCCTCACCTGAATGGCTGCTGACTAATTGTTCCGTTAACGGAGGGTTAACGGACAGATCAAAGGCTCCAGCGGTGTAATTAGCAGAGGGCAGAGAGAGAAGAGGAGCGAATTAATGAGAAACAAAGGATGCTGGGATCTTTCTTGTTGAAATGTTTAAATAAAAGACTGACACATGAGGGAGGATTTTTTCCCCTGACTATAAACCACGTTTTTCACTTCAAATTTATTACTATATTTCCCATCATCCGTATTTTTCCATCATTTACATCTTCTAAAAAAAGAGTATAATCTTATGTGAGGTTCTGTAATTCTCTTCTGAAGTGAGGAAAGTCTGTGTGCATAAAGAATTATGGCCTCAACTATCTGTCAAAGATGCAAAACTGTTTATCTAACCACACATTTTATTTTTCAAAGAACATCAATCTGGCTAGTGAAACATATACTGCCTTGCAAAATAATTTCACTTTCCTTGAGCATCATTTTACTTTAAGAAGTGTAAAAAGAACAAATTCCTCATCACAAAATCAACCAGTGTTTAGGATTTGTGATGTTGGACCATTAAACTTTTTTCCTTTATTTATTTTTTTAACTCTAATGACCACAACTTCAAAGTATTTAATTGTGTTTCTCTATATTTATAAGGTGGAATTAAATGATACATGGTTCTCACAATGTTAAGCAAATGAAATCTAAAAAGATGTGCATTTGTATTCAGCACCCTTTACTCTAATACCCCTAAATAAAACCAATTGCAACCAGCTGCCTTTAAAAACAGCCCAATCAGTAAATACTGTCCAGTTACTTAATCTCCAGATGTTCTTAACATTAGAGAAGAAACAGCACCATGTAGAGTGGTAGTTAGGTTATAAACAAGCTTTCAATATTTCACAGAGCTCCATTTAATCCATCATCTGAAAATAGAAATATAATAATTATAAACCTACCAAGAAATGGTCAACACTGGCTGGGCTGTGGAAACAGAAATTTGCCCAAAGGTGAATGAAGGAATAAAAATCAAGACATAAAACAACATTTAAAAACATACACAATCAAAGACAAAATATCTTATCAACTTACACAGTACAATCTGTTGAAGTGGAGAAGATGGTCTAATACCCAAAGGAAACACATTTGAAAAATGAAGATGACGTTTGGGAGCCATTATGGAAAAAGCTCAGTCTCTTCTCAGTTTCCGTGTAGTTTATGGGACGATCAAAAGAAGCTGCAAGGAGGCTCATGATGTGTCTGGAGGAGCTGCAGAGATCCACAGATTTTAATTGTGCTTTCACAAATTTGGTCTTTTTGGAAGAGTGCCTAGAATAAAACATTCTCACCCACATTCAAAATGGTATGTGTACTCACCCTGAAAAAACCCTCACCTTGGTGAAGCATGACAGTGGGAGCAATATATTTAGTGGTTCTTTTCTTCAGCAGACACAGGGAAGCTGCTCAGGGTTGGTGGGGAAATGCATGAAGCTAAATAAGTGGCAATCATATAAGAAATGAGTGGAGAAGTTGGATATGTATGTGCTTGTGCAAATCTGGTAGAAGCCCCAATTACCTGCGACTGTAATGGAAGCCAAGTTGAGCCGTAAAATTCACAGCACAGTTCTTAGATTAGAAGTCTCTTCAGCTGCTAAACCTGCACTTGTTCTGTTGCAATAAAACTTGACCATGAGATTAGCCATCAGCTTAAGAGAAACATAAAGGAAGGCCTCAGAGCAGAGAAATGAGTTGAGCCGTAAAAAGGAGAGCTGGAATGAGAAGCGACTAAAGCGGAATGGAAAGTTCTAACATTGTGAAGGAATGAAGCAAGATCCATGGAAAGAAGGCAACATCAAGATCAAGAATATAATGAAGCAGAACAAAGAAGAGAAGCACAACTCTGTTTCTCCCCATGGGTGCGTGAGACTCAATGTGTGTGTGTGTGTTTTATACATCACAGCCTGCAGGGTTGCAGCAACTTTTAGCCCCGATGTCCATCCGGCCTCGATTACAGCAGAGCCCGACAGGCTTGCATCACACACATAGACACACACACGTGCACACCCCGGATGAGGCTACAGGCTGAGTGTGTGTGTTGTTTAGTGTGAGTCTGCCTGCTCTCCTCTCTGATCTGAGGAGATTTTCCAACATTGTGCATTCTACCTGACACTCTCCTCCTCCTCTCCTTCTTTTTCTACTCCTCCTCTTCTTGTTTTCCTGTCAGCTTCTCCTCCCCTCTTTTAATCTTTAATCTTTTCCTCCTTTCCACTCTCCACTCCCATCCTCTCCTCCACTTTAGATCTCTTTCTCTATAATCTTCCTTCTTTACCTCTCATCCTTTTTTCCGGATTTCATTCCTTCTTCCTTGGTCTTGGCAATTTCCGTCTCACTAGTTCTTCTTATTCTCTCTTTTTTTGCCTCATTCTGTCACCTTCTGTCAATTTCTCTCTCATTGACCTTTGGTCTTTTCATTTTCTTCTCTTTTTGTCTTTTATTATGATGTCTTTTTCCAACCTTTGTTCCCTTATTTTTGAAATATCATATGTCATCATTGTTATATATTTTCCTTTTCGTCTGCGTTTTGGCTTGTAGCTCAGAATAGTTACATTTGCTTAAATGTCCTAAATTGAGATATACATATAAAAATGGAATAAAAAAGCAGAAGATGCAATAAAAGTTTCTAAAAAGTGATGATGTTACTCCATTGTAAAAAGAAGAAAATGTTGATAAATTTAGTTGATACAGTTTAGATTTACATGGTTATTCGTTCATGTGGAGACCTATCAAACTGGAATGCCATTTTCCTGTTTTAAAGTCTTTTTAATTGATAAAAATTATGTTTTCAGGCAGTGCTGTTGAAGATTTGATTGGTTCAGAAAAGTGCATTTTAACATTACTTATCTGCTTTAAAAAGCCATTAGAAAGGTGATTATATATTATTTATTTTTCATACTTTGTTTTTCTGGCTCTAAACTACATTTGGACACTAATATGTCCAACTCCATTTTCAAAATGCCATTTTGTTTCTGTCCATTTCTCATTGCGTCTTCTTTCATCTTTTATGTCATATCTTCTTTCAGATCATCTTAACTTCAGCTTCTTTTCTCCGTCCTCTCTTTCAGTCCCAATCCTTAGCTTCACTCTCCTTTTTCTTTGTTATGCACTTTTCATTTTTCTTTACAATTCCTTACTTTTTTTTCTCTGCTTTTCTGTTCCTCTTAGTTCAACATGATTTTTTTTTCTCATGTTATAAAAACACTTCAGATGTTTTTTTAGTTTAATCTGTTTGCTCCTCGCCTTTCTATGGAGGAGAAATCTGTGATCCACATAATCTTTTAAACAGACGGACCCATTCTTTGGAATTTCAGCTTTCCTTCTTGGAAGCAGTCTTCAGCGCCTCCAGGCTTCATTACGGACAACAGCAGCGTCTCTCTTGCAAGCCGAGCTCCATTAGACAATCCTTGGTGTGTCATCTGAGTCCTTCTGTCTCTTCCTTTGGGCTCTCTTTGTCACATCGTGGCGTTATCTTTATCACTCTAACTGATCTCCCCTCTGCTTCCTTCACTTTGCATTTGTCCTCCTCTCCACCCGTTTTCTTGTCTTGTGTCTATCCCTTACTCAAACATGTTTCTTTTAAGATTCTTGCCCAAATTCAGGATGTTATAATCATCTCTTTGACAACAAATTGTTTGATTTAAACAGGACCATTTTCCTCCACCTGTTGTTGTAAAACAACCAATTTTGTATGTTTCCTCTGTGCAAATGATTTGTTCGTAAGTTTTTAACATCAGAAATGAACAGAAAGTACTTCACATGAAATTGAAGAACTAACAGAAATTATTCCCATCAGCTTGAAGGAGCCGCTGTCCGCCTCTTATCCTGTTTGCTTCCTGTGTTGTTGTTTGAAATGTAACAGTCACTCCTGGTTGCACGTTGCCATCTGACCTGCTATTCGGCTACAACTGACGAAATAAAAGATCCGCACAGACAGACAATTGTAGATTTTTCTCTACATCTGTCAGGAAGCGTACTCCAACATTCATGCTCAGACTCTTGAGGCTTGGTTGCTGCATGATGTTACACCACCTTGGATTCTTCTTCTCATAATCCGCATGTGCACTGTTGCTACAGAATCAACTCAGATATGCAACATTAATCACCTCAGCCTGAAGGATGCTTGAACTGATGTAACCAGAAATAATAAAATAATTCAGAAATAAAGCCAAATTAAAGGGCGACATCATGGAAAAAGTAACGTGCAGGACACTTTGAATTCCCAATACGGACAGTATTCATGTCAGGACATAATGTGATGCAAAACTGCCCTCATTTTGACACATTTAGTAACACGTTGATAATGACATAATATTGTAAGTTCACTCTCTCAAACACTGAAAAACTTTAATTTTGGAAAGAACACTTAACACTGGCTATCCAAAATAAAACACACAACAACCAAAAATAATCAATGTAGCACAAATTAAAAAACACACACAACCGAAACAATAAAGAAAATTGATCAAAATGTCTCTGTAAACAAATTGGCTTTACAAAAATATTAATCATCAGAATAGAATTGGAATCCTTTTCAGTTTATCATGCGATTACTTGATTATTTTTGGTTAATGAATGTATCTGTGGAAAAGCGTTCTAGTCTATTGTAAAGTATGGTGAAGGACATACACTATGTTGCTTTGGGCCTGTTTCTTTCACAAAGGTTCTGGACCAATGATTATGTGTGCAAGAATTAATTAACTCTTTGAAATACCAGGAAATACAAAATAAAATTCCCAGAGACTCTAACAGAAAGCTGAAGATAAATGATCTTTTTAGTGTGAGGTATCTGCAAGAAAGATTGACCTACTTTAAAGGCTTTACACATCTTTATCAGGGGTGCCAATATACGTGGCCAGCAGCACTATAGTGAGAAAATCAAGGTTTTTGTTGAGCTTTGTTTTGAGAGTTCAGTTGTTTTGTGTCTGTTTGAGCACCAGGCCCAGCGAGCCAGAGACAACCTACAGACGCTCTCACAGACAAACCGATGAACGCCATCAGTTAAAATGAGTCAGGCGTTAACATTTCCTTGACCGTCTCTTTGATATTAGTCATCTTCACTCTGCTGTTGAGTCCAACAGGGGGGGAGAGAGAAAGATCAAGTGAGACATAATGAGAGCACACGTTTGTCATGTGGAAATAAAACTCGTAACTCCAATTTTGGTCATTTTCAAGCCTTTCAGTTCAGTTTAAGAACAAAGACGTTTCAGTGACGACTGCAGGAAACTCAGCATAAAACCCTTGGAACCAAGACAAAGTCAGACATGTCACAATGAATTGAGCTGCCTTGAACTTCACCAACGACTGATGTTTGAGACAAAGCCCTGGTTCATAAAAATAATAACATTTCTTCTCTAAAATGTTCAGATATTTGCATGAGCAGGTAACAAATAGAGACAGGTTGTTATTAAGACCGTGGCTGATGCATGGATATACATAATGTGTAACTGCATGGGCAAACAGGTTTAACAGAAAAACAGATGGGTTGTTTTCAATCTATCTGCGTTTTTATCTCTTTGCTTCTCTTTTAAATTGAATCTTCTGATGTTTAATGACTTATTCTAAATTCACTGTGTTTAATTTATACAGTTGTGGGTGCACTTCTGCTACTCTGTGAATGTGCTAATGGCGGAGAAAATTTTTCATTTAGCGCTTTAGCTCTTTTGCTGACTGAAAACATTTAGCACACTTCACTTTCTCTATGTTTTTGATCACATTCTTACTTTTTTCACATTAAACTTTAATAACCAAATTAGAGGTATACAACAAATGAACAAATGAGGTATGCAGAAGAATACAATACAAACATAAACAACCAGAAGTATTGATTGAACAATACATACATAAATTCATACATATGAATTGTTTTGAAAGCCTCCTAATGTTCTCCAGCCATTCTTTCTCCTTCATAGGTTCAAACAAATAAAACAATATATAGCTTGACTTACTCAACCATGAGCTTGTTCAGTATGACCTTACATAAAATATTATCTGTAATTTATGTGGATGTTATAAACTGTTAATCAATATTTCTGAATTTAAAGCTATTTTTAGCATAAAAAAAGCCCCATGCATACTTTTTGACTCTCCTACTCATTTGTAAAGCAGTTGAAAATGAAAGCAATTGAACATCTTTAAATGAATACTATTACTGACACAGGGTCAAAAATGGCCTCCTCTGATGGTGATGAGGCTGTTAAATCCATTTTTGGTTTGGTTGCTGGCGAGGTCAGCAAGCAACTGAATAGAAGATAAATAAATCAGTACATGTTTAAATGTTTGATCCAAATGTTGAGTAGCAAAATGTTTTTTCTGTAAACCTGAATGTCCTCCCTCGGGCTGTGCATTGACCTTTGAACCCTGCAGAAATGCAGCGGATGGAGAATCTCGGGATGAGGTGATGATGAAGATGTTGCGTGGGTTTCTGTATCAGTGGAAGTGGAGAGTGGAGAGGGCATCGTCACAGAGATGAGATGGGAGACAGATTGAAGTTGACAGAGACTGTGATGAGAGAGAAGTGAAAGCAGAGTTCCCTTCCTCCTGGGACACACTGCGCTCGGTGCGTGGGTGTGTGTGTGTGTGTGTCTGCGTGTGCTGCAGGCTGCTGCACTTCGACAGATGCTCTCATTAGTCAAACAGGCGCTCTGTCCGCTCTGTGAGGCTCATTAACCAGCACACTTCGACACAATTAACCCGACCTGCACCGTTTCTCCTCATCCAACCTGGGAATAAAATTAATTAATTTAATAACTTTTCCTGCACTACAAAAACTCTTCACCAACATGTTGCAACAAATAGATGTGTTTGTTTCATATTCACCTGAGTGGACTTGACCTGTTGAGTCCTTTGACTGATTTCTGCTGAGGATTTTCATCAAACTGAGTCAGACTAAGCAGCATGAATCTGCTCCATGATGTTTCCCATCACTAGCGGAGAAGGCTGCCTCGTGTTTGAGGTTTTCTTCTCCGAACAAACACAATGAACCAGACAACTTCACTGTGATGATGAGACTCTGCAAAGCTGCAACCAGCCGCTGCACTGACTGTTGTTCTGTCTGTAATGAAACAAATCAAACACAACATGTTCAGTGAGCTCAAAGGCACAGCAGCACGTTGCTTGTCTGTGTGTGACTAATGGATCTGGACCAAGTTTTTTTGTTTTGTTCTGGATCTTTGACAGTAGGTAGATAAAATTACACTGTGTGGGATGTGAAACCTGGTTACAGACTCCTTTCCGCTTCCACTTGTTGGATATTCACATTTGACTACAGTTCGTAAACACAGACCCAATGACAAAAAACAGCTTATGATTCGGTTCATTCTTTAAGTCCGGTTTATTTACATACTTGGTTTAAACGACACAATAGTTTGGATATTGAGTAAGAGGTAAACAACATATCTACTGATTTTGCTCCATATTTGTATAGCTGCTTTGCATTTCCTCAAGAAACCTCACAGCTTGGGCAGATTTTGTCGTTTTCGTTTGTCAGAAGTTTTAAACCTCATGCAATGAAACACACAGGCTTTCCTGGCTGTTTTTCTGCAGCGTATTTCATGTGATTTCAACAGTCTTAAGCCTCACAACAGCTTTGCTACAATAACATTAGCAGTGAACTCCACTCTTGCCTGCAATGGATTTATATTGATCTGAAGACGGCATGGAGCTCAGGAGATCCACATCCTCCGTTACAAGTTTCAGCAACCCTCCTTGAAGTGAATTAGCCAAAGTAGCAGCTTTTGGAAGATTGGGCTAAAATTGTTCATTGTGTGTGTGCTATACTGCTGCACTGCATGAGTGTGTTGCTGGATGGATGCAGGAAAAGCTGGGTGTAAACACCCACACAATAGAGCAAATCTAAGCCTTTGATCACCCGACTTAGTCGCCAAATCTGCTGGAAAATGTGTGAATGAGGGTGTGTGATTCTCTTTCTGTCTTTGTGGGGACCGTTTACATATTTAGATCATAAGTAAAGGATAGTTAGGTTTGGAAATAGAGGCTTGGAATGGAATGTGTCAATTTGAGTGCTAGAATTATTGCTTAGCTGTGCATCAGATTGCAAAATTTGAGATCCTAAAAAGGAAACTATCTTAACTCTATTCACTTGGCCTAAATATGCTGTAATATTTCTATTAACCTAAAAGGTGTTGTGGTACACAAAAACTCATAATGTCTTTAAAAATTTTATGTTTTTTTTTTTTTACACTGGATTGAGGCAAGGTCCTTCAAAGTTTTCATGTGCCTTTATACATGAAATATCTGTTGAAACAAATAAAGATCCTAAAAAAACCAACTGGAAGATAATGAATGGAAGTGTAAAGTGAAAATGAAGCTTCTTTATTTTTTTGTAATAAAGATAGATTTTAATATATTTGTCAAAAATGTTTTGCTATTACAGCTTGAGTTAGAAACTGGAGCTCCTTGCAATATATGTTCTCCTTTCTGGTTAGCATTTCCCAGCAGGAGCAGCACCAACACCAGTTTTTCAGCCAACTATCTCCTCTTCCTATGTTTGCTCCTCTTCATCTTCATTTTTGATGTCATTTTTGCATCACATTGTTTTCCCCAGTTCAAACTGAAAGGGTTGAATGTTATTTATTGCCCAAAAATACTGTTCTGGCTGGAAGGAGCTAGCATTGTAGCACCTAGCATACATCATCACCCAGGATGCATAGCAGCATAGACAATATGGCAACAACTGTGCAACATTTTAATTAAATTTATAAAAAATAAGAAGTCTATGATATTTTTACTGTATTGTTTTATGGTATATTGTTACAAATAATCAAAGGTCCCTTTAAGTTTAGCTTAAGTAATTTTGACAACAAAAACTAAATGTAATGGAGAATATAACCCTTTAGCGACAGTCCACATTCCATAAAGATAATATCAAAATGATTGATTGCCTATTTTGTCCTAATTTATATAAAAGATAACAAAAGTCAAAATGGACAAAATATGGTGTCAAATGTTGAGGCTACAGTGTCATCATAATACCCTTAGTTGGTTATTAGTAGGTATTTTTGTGCACCTCTGGTTGGTTGAAAATCTAAAAGTTTGATTAAACACTAGTTTGTACTAATATCAGCAGAGGTGTGATACCACCCACATGAGCATAGCATCAAACTATCCAGCTTTACACCTTCATTGATTTTTAACAAATGTGTTCAATGAAGTAGGGAGTTTCAGACATGCACACAGAGAAAGAGAGAGAGACAACATTAAAAGCTCAAACATCATTTACACACACACACACAGACAGATCATCAAAACTGAGGATTCGTCACACTGAGTGACAGACACTTACACACTGAATTTAAAAAGCTCACAGCGACGCACTAAAATACACGCCGTTACCCAGATGCAGAGCCAGGAGCGCCACAGCTGCACTCCTTCAAGTCCCTGGAGGTGGTTGGCCGTTATATATTGGCCCCGCCCACAAGCAGAGAGCCTCCACCAGCTGAGAGGAGACGGATCATTTAAAGAAGCATGAATTACAAAACTGATTCTCAAATGCTGTCACAATGCACCTATGTCCGTGCACACACCGAGAAAGAGTCCCACATGGTTATAAATTTGAGCAGACACAACCATCACACCCCCGCATTTGTCATCCAAAGAGATCCTCCATCAATAATCAAGGAAGTGCCGCATTAAAGTTTCACCGCTTTATTTTTTAATGGTTGACAAAAGTCCTCAGATATTCATAATTTAGATGACAGTCGCTGTTTCTCGGATTACACTGGATACTCTTAAGTTAGCATGATGATGCCGAGGAGAGATGAGGAGCTACCACAGAAATAGCCCACAACCAGCTGCCTCCTGTCCCTAGATAGACCCTTCCCAATGCTTTTTAAATGCTCCATAATCCAACTTACTTGATTTATTTGTTATAGTACAGGGATGGTGTAAGACCAGGCCGTTCATCAAGTGGAGAAGTTTAAGTAACTCATCCTATGCGGTGGACTTAAACTCATTTAAGTCCATCTGATTCTCCATATTGAGGTGGAGATTGGAGAGACTGGAACCATAACAACAGTAATGATGCTGACCCAAAAAGTGATGACCCTAATTTTGGCTCATGATTAAAAGAACAAGATCCTGCAAACACGTGATTGAAAGGAGCTAGGAGGGAGCTAAGTGTGGAGCCACTGTTTCTCCATATCGAAAGGAGTCCACTGTTGGACATGGGATCAAGATGCTCTCCACATAACCCCCAAAATCTTCTTCTTTTCTTTGCTAGTGCGACTCAAATACAAATTTCTTTTTGCCCAAATGTGACTTATATCCATATTTTTCACTTTAGTAAAAAGCCGGAGCCCAATTATGAACTTTTCACCCCCAAAAAGTCCAATCTGTGCCACTTCCATATGTGGTACTAATACGGATACTTCTCAGATTGTTTTCAAAGTGTCTGCAGTCTGTCTGGTTATGTTGCACTTTATCCAGCTTTTATGTCATTCATGTGAGAGATGCATCATAATTCTGCACCAGAAAAAGCCAGAGATGGTAAATCTGGACCTAAACAATACCTGAAAATTATGTTTATGAAATTATGAAAGAAGTATGTGTCACTGAGGTGAATCACATCACAATCCCACCACTCATGTTTCTGATTAAACAAACAGACTTTGGGGATGTAAACTGTTCCCACAGAAGTCTCATTGTGATTTCATTTAATTATTAGCACAACAAACCATGCAATCAAAAAAATGGATTTCAACAACGGAACGCAGTCTATGTCCTTGAGCTGGTATCCTGCATGTTTTATTGTGCCTCATATAAAGTTGTTGGTCTCTGAATGTTTGAGAGGAAATGCCATCACTTAAATGAGGGGTCTTGGAGCAGGGACACCAACCTCAAGGACTTGACTTGGACACCACTGGTTTGGAAAGATTTGACGTGACTTTGAATGTCTGTACTAGTCTAAGATGTTCTGGTTTGTCTTTCTCTTGTTGCGTTATTATGCATCCTGGATTGATCTTGTTGGGGGTCTTTCTTGTCTCACTTGGATGTTCTAGTTTGATCTTCAGGTGTAATCCTTATAACCTGTCGTGATTTTATTTTTTTCCCAGTGTTTTTTTTTTTTGTCTTTTTCTCCCCTTATTTTCTCTTTTTTGCCATCTTTTCTCATTTTCTTGCCTGTTTTTTTAAACTCAATTTTCTCTTGCTTGATTTTATCAAGTTTGAGCTTGCAAATGTTTGATTTTCCTTTTCCTCTCAGCAGTTTTTACCCTCCCTTTCATGTTCTCTGCCTTTCTAGTCATCTTTTCATCTTCTGGTGTAACTCTTGCAGAACCAATCTCACTGTCTCTCACAAACACAGAGACACACACATCAAGTACGTCCCTCCGATTGTTGAAAGCCTTTGTTAGTTTTTGCCGACTCGTAGCAGCACTCTACCTGTCGACGCTACCAGATTAAAACAAACACTGATCTGGCGGTATATCCTCTTCTACTCATCACGCTTTTTATAATACTTCCTTTTTCTAAAGAAGACATCAGGAAGATACATTTGTTGTTGTTGATTTTTCCTTCTTTTAACAGTGATTGTGTGTCCATTGCCACTTTTTCCTCTCCCTTGTTGTGCCTCTTCCAATGTTTTTCCTCCTCACCCACCCATCTGTTTTCCCTCCTGTATTATTGATCCTCCCTGCAACCGTGTCAATACAAATCAGGCCTGTGGATCCACTTTTTGCCTATATTGATTGGACTCAGCGGCCATGGTGCTCCTGAGCAAAAAGCGACACCCCTCCACCACCACCCCTTGCCTCCCCCCAGGGCTTTGCATTCTCCTCCGTGGGAAACAGAGATCCTGATTGCCAACTGGAGCAAAGCTGCGCTTAGTTTCAGCCTCGGCTCACTGGGAATTGAGTGATGGCGGCTGATGCAATGATGTCATCAGTTCGTTCTGTGGACACAGCGGCCATATTTAATTTATGTCGCTTTAAAGTCTCATCTGATCCCCCTTTTGATCTCCAAGCCTCTAGTTTGTGTCATTACAGCCCCTGGAATTTTTCTGCATACATATTCTAACCGCCCTGCATAATTCAGTACATTGCAACATCATGTTTACATTAATTTTACTTGTTTTCAATTTGGCATTTGCCAGGTCAAATAGAATATAACTTGTATAACTTTGTTTTACGAGGAGAATTTCAGGCGCAATCAAAGGAGTTTTGTCTTAGTTCTTTTTAATCTTCTTATATTTTGTCACGTTCACACAAAGGTAGATAACTTAAGGCTATAATATTTAAAATAAATCAGTTATTTCAACTCCTGTATTATTAAACGGGGCTGAAATAGCTCGAAGGTAAGTGGTTAAAATGGTTAATTATTAACTCAGCAGCAGGAATGAAATCTGGATCCAGAATGTGTCTCAAGAAAATCTGAGGCAACTTTAGTTATTAGCTCTATGTCATTTAAAAACTCAAAAAGACTTTTATTTATTCATTTATTATTTTCACATACAAAATACAAATTAAATCCTGAATGTATTAAAGTCATAATTTAATTCAGCATATTCACATTCCACCCTCTGTTTGATAAACTTTGCAGGATTAAGTCAACACAGAGAAATGCAGCCATGCATTCTCAGACTAAAGAGCAATATAGAGTATTAATTAATTTAATAAACATGGTTTTGGTCTGTGAAAGGAAAGTGGTGCAGAAACTCCAATCAGAAAGAATTTGAACCCAGGACCTTCTTAATGCAAAGTAAAGGTACTGAGCATCCGCTTGCTTTTTTCTTTTTTGTTTTTTATAGAAATTGATCAAACGGTTTCTTTGGGTACTGATTGAGTATGATTGAGAAAACCAGGAAACATTATCTCTCAGAGTTCTTTATTTTCTTCTAATCATTTCTAAACCAATCAAAACTACTTTGATTGGTTTAATCAAAGTAGTTTGATTAAACTACTACTAAAGACCAGAATGCATCCATTCTGGTCTTTTTTTGTCTTTGTCGCTGTTGAAAAAATAATGCTGTTGCATTCAACTCATCACAGATATCTTGCCTCTGCGCTTTTTATTTTTTCCTCCTTCGTTTCCGCTGTAACCACAGAATCCAACTCTAATTGAGTTTCTGTGTAGCTGTTCGCTCCTCCTACACGCTTTCCTGAGAGCCCAGACGTCATTTTGTCTCAGTGAGGACTCGCTGTGGATTAGGTTAGTGGTCAGGAAGAGGGCACTCTGTACTAACACACACTGTGAAGCAGTGACATAGATTTTCTTCTGTGTTATGTTCTGTAATATAAATTTTACATCAGTTTTGTTTCCATATATGACTATTTTGATTCAACTGAAATAAAAAAGGACCCGAGGGTATTCCTAATACTCTCACCACAGCTAGTTTAAAAATACAAATCAAGAAAAATTTAAAGCAGCTTTTTAAGACAGAAAAAATAAGCCATACAAAGAATGCAACAATCAAAAAGAAAAAATCAGCTACTGATAAATGTATTAAAAAAATTATAAAATTACATTACCAATAAATTATATAAGAAAAGACACCGAACAGGTACATTTTTTTAGTTTATGACTAGATTTATTTTAAAAATTTGAGTGATGATGAGCAACAAGATTAGCATCTCTGTTGCAGATTGGTTATAGTTCACCTGTAGTCTCCACCTGCAAAGACATGCAAGGTCTTCCACTGTATTTTATCTAAATGAGATAAAGAACAATTAAAAAACTGATTGGGATTCTGTCTACCTTTTATCTTTGATGATTGCTTTTATGCAATTAGCTTTTTGTGCCTGACATTAGGAAATGCTAGTCAGGATGTCTAGTTGGTTATACTCTTAACATATCAGTAGATTATAGCCCAAAAACTTCTAATGGAGATAATGGAAAACTGAGGATTAAGAAAGGGAAATAGAGAAATTGTCTTTCATGAAAAAAAGTTGGTTTGATTTGCTAACTTTAGTAATTATTGCACATTAGTTGGTGTTTTGTGTGTTCTGTCCCCAATAGGGAAATTTATGGATTGATTTCTCAAATTCTTGTCATGTGTAATTCTCATCATTATCTGCCTTGTTATCTTAGCTCCAAGCTCTCTCTCTCTGTCTCTGTCTCTCTCTCTCTGTCTCTTCTCCTTCCTTCACTGGTCTTCCTCTTTCATCCCCCTCTCTTCATCAGTAGTGAAAAATGGGGCTTAATTAACTGAGTGCCTGCAGGACTTTGGCTTTCTTCGCATGTGTGTGAGTGTGCTGAGGTAAAGTAGGCCATTCTATAAGGTGGTTAATTAGGATGCAGCAGGCCTCTGTCCGCTGGCTCCAAGGGACCAGATGGAGAGCTGGGTTCACCAACAGAGGAAGGTTTGTTCAATGGGTTTGCTTTGACTTGATTGCAGAATGACAACATGGGCTTGAGTTTCTTCTGCAGCACATATCTTCTCTTTTAGTTTGTTTTTACATATAACTATAATTTTCATGCGTAGCATAGGTTAGACATGAGCATACTTCTTTCAACTCGATTGTTGCATATACCAGCAACTTAAAAAAGCAGCTGTTTGAACTCAGTAATAGCTCATTTCAACTTTCAAAGCAATCAGAATGGAATATAAAATACTCTGATACAAATGTAAGCAGGCTGGAAACCTTGCAAACATTTTCTTTATAAATTAGAAAAGCTTGGGTGGGAATTTGAACAAAGCTTAACAATTTATACATATTCACTAGAATGAAAACTAGAATGACTGGTTGTGTATGCAACAGGTAGATAGACATAAATTACATACCACAGCACAGTGACACATAAAACTATGTAAAGATTTTGGACAATATTTGAGGCAAACATGTACCTTTGTGCTCAAGGAACAATAACTGTTTTACTCCACTTCCCTCTATCCATCCAATTTATAATTCATTTCACTTATTTGTAGTAAAATAAGCTAGCAGACTTAGATTTAATCCAATATTTTAATAATACAGGCACATTTCTTATTACTGTGAGTTTTATTTACATTTTGGAGTGACCCAGAAAGAGTCCCGACTTGAATCTGGTAGAAAATCTGCCGGGAGCTAAAGATTAGGGTGATGGCAAGAGGCCTTCCAAGCCTTTTAGGTTTGTAGCTCTTCACCAGAGATAATTCATAATAATAAAAGTAGAAACAGATAAAAATAAATTTGATGGCTGTATATTTTCTAATGATTTTTCAAAAGGTTATAAGTAAATTTAGAAATGTAATGACATCAATTTTGATCTTCTTTTTGCATTGTTTTACTTGAAATATGGTTTTTCTATTTAAAGAAATTATTTGAAAAAGCAGAAATCTATCTGAAGGAAATAATAAATTGTTTTAACATAAACAATCAAAGGCTGTCAGAAACTCTTCAATATATCTGTTGAGCTCAGAATAGAAAATCTTGTTTTTTCCAACCATTGAAAAAAAGACATTGTGTCACAAGTCTGAGAAAGTTTTTAAGTCTACACACAAAAGAAATCACAAACACAACAACACAAAGCTGGGCTGCATTCACATTCTGAAAACATAAGTTTTGTTGTCCTGGCAACCAGTCCCACAAGAACACCAGCAGGCAGCAAGCCACTACAGAAATACATCCCAAACTGTCAATCGAACACGTCCAAGCACCAGCGGTCAAATACACATCAGTGTGAGCATTTGCACTTATTATGGGTAAAATAGATGGTGGCAGAAGCAGCTATAAATGTTGGGCCTTCACTCAGACAGAAACACATTGCTGTCATGAGTGTCATGCAGCTTGCTCTGATCCTTCTCCAGAGCCAACACAGCTGTGTCTCTGTTTGTGTGTCTAAAGTCACCTGATGCACACAAACAGCAGGCTTTTATGGAGTACACTGATCTTTTGTCATTCTGTCAAGGAATAAAAACGCTATCTGGTAGTTTAGGTCAACAATGACCTAAACTACGATAACAGCTATACCAATTTATATTTTCTGGCTATTTTTGATTATTGTGCAAAAATAAAAATGACAATCAGAAAAAAAAAAAAGTGGAATAGGCAAAATTAAGAGTATTCTCAAACCTACATTCATTTGAAAATTTTAGCATTTGTTTAATTTTGAACTGTGAAATGAACCAAACCCTTTCAAACACCTGTGGTGGCGCTGCAGCAAGAACCACTGAAGGAAGCAAAGCAAAAACCTCTGAAGAAGACACTGAGTGCAACTTCCTTCCTCATAAAAATGTAAACAAAAGTGGAGTGGCGTCAGATTTTAGCAGTTGCAGGATTTCACTTTTGTTGTTGGTAAAAGACCAGAAGCCAATTCAACTGCTAGCGCTAGACACACAAGTTTGTTTTGGTTGTATTTACCCAGAATTCCCTGTACTGAAGTCCGCTTCCTGCTTTGGAGTGGCTTACAGTCCACTTAGCATTCACATATACATTTGAACTGGACAGAGTTCACTATATAATTGATCTGAAAACCAGGGTTTGATTGTGCATCTACACCTCTGCAAACAAACTGAACATTCTGGACAAATGAACCAGAGTTTGATTAAAGCGGTCTAAACAGGGCTGGCGTGAATGCACCCTTAACGATCAAGATGAAAAAAAGCATTGGAAAGCAGCTAACTAGGTCAACCTTGGTGAAATCCAACTCTCACTGGAAACAAGTCCAACTTCCTGCCAGCAAAAGGGACCACTCTCTGACAACGTTTGATCAGGGTGCGACTGTATTAAGAGGCCTAGTCCACCATGCTGAGCGACATGGTCGAACGCCGTCTCTAAGTCCACAAAACACAGGTAGACTGGTTGGGCGAACTCCCATGCAGCCTCTGTTGTCCTGTGGATGTAGAGTCTTTTTGTTCTTTGCTGTAAAGACCTAAATCTGTTTCATTTCTGCTTTTATATTTTAGGCCCAAAAGCCAGAGAGTTTTTAGAATGAGATGTCGTCGCTGCATTTAGTTTCTGTTCATGCGCTCTTAGGCAACTGATTGCAGAACTCTGTATTTTCTCCTCTTTGGAAATATTTTAACAGCAAATACCCTTTTATTTTTCTCTTTTGAAGCCTTTAAAAAACCCAACTTGAATCTTTGAGTTTTGAGGGGGTCGTCATGCTGTTTCTGGTTTGTGCTTGCTTTTGCCTTTTATGTGTTTTAGATCTTCTTGCACTTTCCTTCTCATCTTTAATGTCTCTTGCGCTTGCTGATCACAGATGTTTCTCTCCCCCTGTTGCGCTGCATAGCAGGTTGCGACAAACAGGTTTGTTGAAAGCTCTTTATATATAAACTTGTCTTTCAATTTAATAGTTTTCATCATCGGCTTTATGACAACCTGTGGGCGTGACTGTATTTTAATTTAGTCCCCTACATCTTGTTTTTCTTCCCTCCCCTAATTGAAGCGAAGCACTCGCAGCAGAAGCGGTTTTCTATATTTGAAGCCGCGTTGGTTGGCTGCCACATCTCCTCTTCACGCTAAATCCATCAGCTGCCATTCAAATCAGATACTCAGAGGAGAAAGACAGAAAATAGCTCCTCTCATTGTGTCTCTGTCCCCTCGATTCTGTTGCCTCCTGCTCCAATTCTCCAACGATGGTTGTAACTGATCCTCTGTGAAAAAAATGGAAATTGGAAGACAGCAGATTGGAGTTTGGTGTAAACAAAGCTCAATTCTCTCCCTTTTTATAGCTTCGTTTTGCGGAACAAGGCGTGACACGCTTTGCATTGAGATTCAAATGAATAAGTGGTGGCTTAAAATGGACTTATCCGCACTTCACTGGGACTATTTATCCGCTTGTGTGAAGGATGTGTCATTCTCGACTCTTCCTGCGTAAAAGGCTGAAGACAAAACAGCGTTCTCTGTTCAGTCCATCTGACTGTGAGGAATTATTTCTGTTCAGAGCTTTATGAAACTTTATTGATCTCTGCCAGGAAGTTAGGCCATCCCCTCAGCTGAACTGATCTGGCAGATAAGCGGAGGACAATCAATTCACAATCAGAACACAGAGGAAAAGCTCAAATCTGAGCCAACAGTTATACACATCAGAATGTTTGTTTCCCCAAAAAGTTCCCTTTTGAGATTGAGGAGAAATTGTTCCAAACATGAAGGCTGCAGAAATATTATAACAGCAGAGGACTGACAGTGATCAGGGATAGCAATAAGAGGATCAGGAGGAAAAAGATGAAGGCCTAAGTACAAGTTGGACCCAAAACACAGACTACAACTCCGATAGGTTCAACAAGTTTTACTCACAGAAAAGCAAATGTGTAAGATGAGCGGCTATTTCTTCTTGGGTTCAACCCTCAGGTCAGACTCAAACTGGAAGTCATCAGGAAGTGGAAGTTTGACTCTCTTCTGTAGAGACTTTAACCTCGACAAACTTGAAACCTCGGGGATGAAACTGATGAGGATTACAGTGCGCTCTTTTGCCGGGAATAGTTTCACCCACAGCAATTTAATTAACTCAAATTATATTTGAGTTAATTTGTCTTATCTCAAATTTAAGACATAGTGGTTTTTTAAGACCACTATGCACAGAAGAAAATTGCATGTTATTTTGCACAGAATGCACCTAGCATTGTGTGGATTGGCAACATATGTGAGCCGATGGCAAAGACAAACATCGTCATGCCAACTGTCAACAAAAACTGAGCTAGCTCGCCAGGGTATATTAGCAGCTAGTTAGCGACAGTCTCGGCTGCCTTGGGTCACAGAGGATATCTGCGCACAACTCAAACTTTTACCACAAAATGTATGACCTATGATTAACGTATTTAAGGCCAACTTAAATTTAGATTCATTAATTTAAGAGTTTTCAGGGAATCTCAGAGATCCTGCTATAGAGAGGTGAACTCTATATGCAGGAAAGCAGAAACTATTATTTTCTTCAAATATTTAATCATCTCCCTGTTATCAGTCATAATGTTTGATATACATTGTGCACAACTCTGAAGGTTTCATCTTTACATTTCAGTTGGTAGAGGGTTAGACAACACCTCAATGTGCCTCTTTTTGACTCATTTTGTTTCTTTTTATAAGGATAATAATGTTCATGTTGCTTGACCCATTTTGAGTCAAACATCCCCTGTTGGACATATGACCTTAGAGCCAAGTCTGGAATGATTAATGCTGCATAAAGGAAGGAAATGAGAGGCTGGTTCAATGACTGCAGGCTGATTTAACCTCCCTGCTGTTCCTAACAATCTATTGGAACATTTGGAATTTTCCAAACATGGCAAAAAGTAAAAATGAAATTAAAACATATATCAAATAAAAAAAATAAACAAAAGTGTTGTTGTGCTTTATGGCAAAAGAACTGCCTACGGTTTGACACGTTTATGATTCTGTATTTTTCTCACATTTCTCATCTCTTATCTCTCAGATGTGTTGATCACCTTTTTGTATTGCTTATTTGCAGATTTTGTTCATCAGTGGCATTACAGTAACAGAATATCAGAGTGGTTCAAAGCCTCAAACTGTGGTATAGAGCTGCTTGATCAGTTAATTAACTACAGTTAATTAGCTGCGCCTTGCTGCCCTTGACTCTTTTAATTGCAAGGGAAAGGCTGCTTTACGCTGCTTCTTCATTTCAGTTTTGTTTGCTAAATAAATAGTGACACTGTGTAATATCATTTACTGTTTATCTCAGGTTGTATATATCTAATATTATTTTTAAAATGAATTAGAAATTAGTGCATATTAAGTTTGGTTTTATAGTGATTTACTTTGTTTTTCCACTAGTTTAATTTGTGCCAGAACCTGCAACAACTTGATTTTGGTAAAAGGTTTACCTAACTTTAATTATGAAAACATTCAATGATGCTGGAATGTAAACGTGCAAATACATTTTATAAATGCACCACCTTCCCATCTTCTCACCTATAATTAGCTTGTTTAGAGTTTTTCCTCCTTCTGTTGTTCGGTTTTTCTGTTTATCTCAAACCACATCTTTCTTTTCTTTACTCTTCATTGATGCACCTCCTCCTGGATTGTTTTTAAGAGACACGCTGCTGTATGACGTGTTTCCCTCAACCCCTCTAACCTAAAAACTGTGCTGCAGTTCAGTGCCAGGGAAAATTTAATCTCACCAATGAAAGGAACTTACCCCAAAACTCAGGGGGATATATGAGTTAAAGCAGAGGGATGAAAGAAATCATGGATAAAAAGCTGAGCAGAACAAATTGAATCCCATTTTGAGGCATTTCTTCACGTGTTCGACAGTCCAGAAAGTCTGAGAAAACATCCTACAGCTGGTGTGGAGAATCTGGCTAACGAGAAAGTGAAAAAACTCGCTTAAATAGCATCATTTTACATCTGAGATGAGGAAAAAGTTGGACACATTAAGCCATGCTTGAGACATCCATTCAGTGTGAAAAGTGATGCTACGCGACCCAGGTTCTGCTCCTCTGGAGCCTTGGCACGCCTGCGTGTGTTCATGAAGCTCTGGCTTCAGCTCAGCGCCTCACATCAGGGATCTCTGCAGGGTTCAAGCAGTGAAGCAAATTTTCTGTGCTGAGAGGGATAAGTGCAAGGATGTGAAAGAGTGCTCCTTTTAAGAGAAGCTAAACTCAGATGAGACGAATAGCTGTTAACACCTGAAGGCTAAACGGTGGTCTCCCTATTCAGCACAGATAAAAAGAAAAACATCTATTTGACCCAGCAAAATAGGTACATGTAATTAAAGCACAAAACCAAGTGAACTTGTTTTTAGGTAATTTTGTGACGCTTTCAGATGAAATTATTCATCTTCTACAGCTCTATCCTCCTGAAAAACATGTTTTATATTTGCCAGCTTGTTTTCATAACAAAATTTAATTAGATTGAGACTTTAATTTGGAGCAGAAATGCTTGCAAAAATGATTTATACACCTAGAAGATTTTCATATTTTGCTTAAGTTGTCCTGGATGATGGATGTGGCAACTAGATTAAATGTCCTACTTCAAAATGAATAAAGTATTCACTCTTTCATTCATTTGTACATCCTTGGATTTATTCTTGCTACAAACTTTAATAGAACATTTTGGGTTTTAAGTGATGGACTGATAGTCTATCACTACAGTTTGACATGTTGAAGGGGAAAGTCAGGACACGTGGTTTCCAAAAGCTTTGTTTTTTGATTCACATTTGATCCTCAGTTGGTTATCGGACTGGCTTTAACTAGACCACACAAACACACTTACAATTGAAACCAGATATTTAAATATACCAAATAAATACACATATGCAAATTACTATGTGAAGTTAAATCAGACCAAACTTCTCTTGTTTTAGGTTAGTTATAATTACCAAAATTATTTTTATCTGCTAAATGCTGCCAGAATTTTTTGGAGATTTTTTGTAACTTTCTTCAGATTTAGAAGTTTACAAACATTTGGTCAGAATCAGGGATAATTGTCTTCTAAATTGTGTGACTTGGGTCAAATCTTTTGGGTTTCCTTCACACAGTTTGCTTCAGAGAGTGAGAAGAAAAAGAATGGGCCTTTTTATGTGATGTATGTAAATATCTGGTTTGAACTGAGTTCATCAATAATGATTGATCGTTGTCTTGTCAACAGTTTGCATCTGAACTGTGGATCACTGCAGCTCCTCCAGAGTTACCATGGACTTGTAGACATGCAGTTTTCTCACACTCTTTCCATTTTTAGGAAAGCTCTTAGAGATAATCTTTAAACTTCTCTATAACTTTCTCTCTGACCTGACTGCTGTGTTTCCTGGTTTTCATGATGTTTGTTCTTTAACAAACCCAGAGGCCTTCAAACAACATCTGGATTTCACCATATGCACACAGAAATGTTGCATCTTTAAAGCCCTGGCAACAAGACAGATAATCAATCCGCTTCCTTCCTCTGAGTGATCAGCAACCCAGAATGCTTCACTGTCGATATGAAAGGGCGTCATTCTGTAATGACGTTCAGTAGTTCCCCATCTGCAGGGAAAAGAAGTCTTCACAAGTCATTATTCTGGTGTCAGTGACCTCTGACCTGCCCGGAGGCATGGAGGAGACTCTCTCTGCTCCCAGATGTTTGCTTTTATTCGGTCAGATGGCGTTTTTAAAGTTTGCGCCTCGCCTTATGTCTGCTGTTGACCTGTGGTGCTGCATCTGAATGTGTTAATATTTATCATGATAATGGGACAAATTTCATTTCCCTTTCATACACGGGCCACAGCTCAGCGTATGTTAAACAACCAACAGGAATGGATGTGATTATTCTGGATTTTATGCTTTGACTGAAGAGCAATGACGCATACAGAAAACATGAATGTGCACCTCTTCCTTATTATAACCCTGTCCTCTTCTCCCAGTGCTTTTAAGTTGATTTGTCCACTTTAATCTACAGCTAATATTTAAATCTCTGCTTTAATGCGAGATTCTGTAACATGTAGAGCTATTCTCAGATGAAGATGGCCTTCTTGTTGCCATGTGAGAGACTCTGTTATGGTTTAGGATGTTTTTTATGATTATCAGTGACTTTAAAGAACCAGAGGGACTGAAGATATTCTGTGAGCAGCATCTAGTTTTTATTTAATTGAGACTGTTTCAGTTTTTCTCCTTTATTAATTTTTGGTTTTTTACATCTATTTCTTCCTTTGATATGTTGTTTCATATCTACTTTTTCCACTTTCGTTATTATCTGAGGATCAGCATTGGCTGATACCATTTAGATACAGAAGAACCCTAACCCTAAATTAACTGAATTATAAATTTATTTGATAACTTTGCATAAGTAGAGGACACATAAATACACCAATATATTGGTTTTTAGGTCAAGATATTGACCAGCTTGGTCAAACTTAAAAAATAAAAAAAAAAAAAACACACAACTTGCAATTAGGAGTATAACAGCCAATGTAAAATAAATAATAAGGAAATTGAAACTGACTAAAATAATAGGTTTATCTTGGTGAAACATGGAAAAATAAGCTGAAACAAACCTGATTCTAAATATAGCTTAAAATAAATAATAAAGCAAAATGTTGCTCAAAGCAAAAATGATTGAATTCACAGATACTCCATCAAAACGTTTTTTCAAAATCAGGTTCGATACAGATATTAATGTCGGATTTGTACATCTCTACTCTCTTACCCATTAATTTCTTCTTTAACTCTGATTCCCATCTCAGTGGATTGATGTGTCGAGGGACCTCTTCCTCCTCACCTCCTCATCCTCTCCTGCTCTCAGTGTGTTGACACACCTTCAGAGGTGATATAAAAAGACAGAAAAAGGCACCGTTGTGTTGGGTTGTCATCTCCTCTCCTCCTCTCCTGTCACCTGCTCATCCTTCCTTTCTTCTCTGCTTCCTCTGAAGTGAAGTTTCTTCTCTTGTCAGGCTGTTGTCTCCCGCGCTGCTGTGAAACGACACAGGAGTCAAAACAACAGCGAAGCACCGAGGCACCCCCCAAACTGAACAAATCCCCCTTCAGAACCAGGCGACATGAAATAATAAGAATAAAGATGGAGAGCAGAACCGTAAACATGACAAGCATGTGTGTTTTTAGTGGGCAGGTGGGAGCACCTGCTGTGCTCCTTCCTGTGTTTCCACTCAAAAGTTTTGTTGTTTTATTTTGGAGGAGCTGCTTCTTTTCCTCCTTTTTCATCCCTTGCTCCTTGGTTCTTGTCTTCTCGTGCAGCAGGGTGGAGATGAAACACGGGGAAACATGAGAGATGTTGAAGAGAAATGTCACCTTGTCCCCTTTGGCTGAGAGCTGCTCCCCTTTTAGACCACTGCCTGAGCGAGTGGAGCGGGTTTAGCTAACGAGATACGTTGTTGCAAAGCTGAGACAACAATAGCAGCACAGAAGCAGCAACTAAAATACACAAAATAGTTGTTTTTCTCAAGATATATAGATGTAACTTCTTAGATAATCACGACAGAAGACAAAACAATTGCAAAAAATGAAGAAAAAGCTCATACTATAAATAATTGTCTTCTCCTTTCTCCTTTCTTTCCACATTCAGGTGATGAGTGGTATTTGTGCAGGCTGACTCTGAGCATGCCCAGCCAGGCTGACCTGCAGTGGGGGATGTTTCCGTCGCCTTACCTGGGCGCCGTGGGTCCTGATGCCACATCTGGCTCTGTGGTCTACAGACTGTCAGCCAGACAACGAGACGGCGCGTTGGGACAAGCTCAGTTCCTCCTACTAGACGGTACTTTCCCCTGATCATTTGACAGAATTGTTTTAGCTAAGCATATAAAATTCAGTTTTGCGTCGCTGTTTCAGTTAGGATCATCAAATGAACTCAAAACGTGTGAAATGTATGAATGAACCCCCAGAACAAAAGCAAAATATCTTATGGAGATTTTAGCTAGATGTGTTAAGAGAGCGTCATCATCTATTCCACAGTGAACATGGGCTGAAAAGCCACTTATAGAGGAAGAAGTCAACCAGATTTAAAACTACACTAATGGACAAAGATCTTAATTATGGATTATCTATTTCCCTGTCCATCTGTCCATCCAGTGGTGGGCACCGCTAACTAAAATGTTAGCTACACTAAGTAACCCTAAAGAGCTAATCATAAACATTAGCTCCATTAACGCTATGCTAATATGGTATTTAGTGGAATCTAATGCTAAATTAAAAATTAAACCATTCGACTGTAGGTTTACAAAACAGACAAGAAAATTAGTATCTATCTATCTATCTATCTATCTATCTATCTATCTATCTATCTATCTATCTATCTATCTATCTATCTATCTATCT